>JAOUZG010039019.1:6276301-6312904 GCA_026289955.1 Argiope argentata
ACGAAACATATGAATATATTTCGTTATTACAATGAATTCACCTAATTTGCGAGTTTCATTCCCAGAAGGCAACAAAATAAATCCTCCACCATTCCTTACATAAATAATAATAAACTCCAACCCGAAACGTTTGTCACTCTTCCCCTGACCCCTCACAGTTATTAACATACAGGCGGTGAACCGTACCACTTTCTAATAACGCGAACACAACGATGGGAGATCACCAGAAATAAACATCACAATACGAGTAATATTTACTGTGTTCCGCCGAAACAAAACACCAGAGAGAAACCTTTTCGTGATATGTGGTCTCTCATTGTCATGACAAAACAAAGCGGGGCTTGGACAACAAAAGGCATCCCGCTGAAGGAGAATTCGGAGGCAAGAACCCGGTTTGAATATGGATGGCGCATTTTCTGCGCAGGAAAAATTGTAAACGGGGAGAAAAGTTCAATTTATTAACTCTGGGTGGCGCAGTTTAGTCACCCTTCTCCCTCTTTCAAGGTTTTTTTTCTTTCCTTTTCGTTCTATTTATCATCAGTACATCCACTGTTTCCTATTGAAACTTCAGACGAAGAGTTTTCTAGTTTTAGCAGTTTTTGAAAGAGGACGAAATAAAGACTATTCACTTATTTTTATTTAAGAATTTGTTTAAAGTTAACACCAGGAGTGCTGATCAAATTTTCTGAAGCTCAGTAAATCATAACGAGTAGAATGGGAGAGAGAGAAAAAAATATATAAAGGATCATCATCTTGAAATGGAATTCACGTTCATTATCTGGAGTATTTGTAATTAGGTACATTTGAAAACAGCAAGGAGATTGTTAAAGTCCAATGGATATCTTTTATCAAGTAAACGCACCCTGTTTTGTGCAAATAATGGATTTAACTTCTCTTTTGACAAGGCGGTGAAAAAGAAAACTTAATCTGCTATTTATTACAACGTTTTATTTAAAGATCAGGATTAAAAAGTTATTGTTTTCAAGCTTAAGGTGTAATATAATTAAAGTAAGGAAGATAAAATAAACATATCCGTGCATTTAAAACAATAATATCCTCTTGAAGAAGCATAATTCATTGCGTAATTAAAATATTTATAAGAAGAGCTATAAACATTGATGTATATTTTAATGAGATGAATTATTAAGCTCCCAAGAAAATCTCCCGACAGTTAATCTGTAGCATTAATTCCTGTAAACATTTTTATCCAGACTTCATGTGAAATAGAATTTTTTGCCTCTTAATCTATAGAACACTTTAGAGAAAATCGGATTCAGCTAAGTATCGCAAGTAGCATTACAATTTGTTTCAATGTTCGAAATAGCATTTACCGGAATCTTTGAAACTTAAATTGAAATATATTATTCATAGCAACTTTGTCATTTACTTATCTGTAATAAATACCTAGTAAAACTCAGAAATAAGAACATCATTATCTGTCTTACTTTTCTCAGAAAAGTGATTATAATTATTCTTAAAAGATTAGATATAGTTAAATTTAGGGATTTACCCATATCTGTTTTCTTTTTTAAATTATAATTATAAACGAACATTTCATTAAAATAATAATTTTCATTTAAAATAGAGTAGGAGTAATTATTTTTAATGTATTCTTCTTAAAATTCAATGAATGCTTAAGAAAAAAATCAATTCACAGAAACCATTAATAAACTTAAATTCAACATATAATATTCATTATTTTATTAATCTACTGTAAAACAGTGTTCCTTTGTGGTTCTTAAGATATTATTGTGTTATGCATTAAGTAAAAACATATTCAAATTTATCTTAAAAATGAATTTGGAAATTGTGAGTTTTTATCTAAAATATATATTCTTCAGATTTTGTTAAGACGAATAATTTTTAAAATAACTAAAGTGAGAGCTGCAAAATTTAATTTGATTGCTGTCATACAAAATAGCGATTATTTAGCGCATACTTCTACATATAAACAAATTAAAATAATCAATACAATTGAAATAAATTATTAAACATTTAGACACATTTTCCATGCATCCATATAAATGTCTTCAATTTTGTGTTATTTGTAATATATCATTTTCCCTTGGTTGATCAGAATTCTATTCGGCAAGTCTTACAAAAATCATACTAATTCAATTTGTACATTATTTTACACATCAGTTCGCCAAAAAATATTCGCCAAGGTAATTTCACTTTTACATATCAGTTCACCAAGGAAATTTCATTTCCTACGATAGAATATAAAATCAAAAATTGATTTGAAACCTATTTATTTCTAAATTTATCAATCACTAACTCGCTTTCGTTATCAATAGGATGAAATTCCAGGAGATGTAACGGAAAAACATTTATAACTGGAAATAATTGCTCTGATTATTCAGACGACTATCTATTCAGGGGAATTCCGGGAAAAGACATTCTTGAGACTACAAGCGAAAGGAAGGCAAATAAAAGTGTGGGTGGCAGAGACTCCAGAGTTTCTCACATTGTCAGTTGCTTCATGCAAGTCAAAGCAGGGTCTAAACTGCTTTGAGAAACCGTGACTACTAGCGGAAAACTAACTTCAAAGAAACTGAGCAAGCTACCGCTTCTTCGAGTGATATGGCGGTTGAACACTAAGTACAACGTAAATGAAAGATTTAAAAACAGTCTATATTTTGGCACTCAATTTTTTTTAATGTTTAACTAACGAATTATCTTAAAAAACGCAAGTGTATACAAAATATATTTGTGATATTATTTATAAGCCTAATATTATATGTTCTAAAGAAGATATAGTATTTTGGTTATCCTTAATATATAAAGGTTTTAACGCTTGTATAATAAATTAAGTAAACATAATGAAAGTTTAAAGGTATAGATATCAAATAGAATATCAAGAAGGTGGCATTTACCATATATTTGATAGTAACCATCCCTTTATTGAATTCAAGTGAAAAAAATTAATAGTATTAAAAGTAAACACAAAAGGCTTTTTTTCACAATCTCATGATTAAAAATTGATCACTTCAATTCCGACAAATGTGATTTCTGAACTTCTTCGTATACAATATACAATGATTCATAATATTTTGAAAAGTATATTATTATTTTTTATTTATTTTCCATTCAAATTATTTCATACAGAAAGAAACAATTTCCTTTCATAAAAGAATAATTATTGATTTTTTTTTAGTTGAAATAAAATTGAGTTGTAACGGATTGTATTCAGAAAATAAACTAGCCGAATTTCCTTCAATAGTTAGTTATATTATCTACAAAAAATATATAGGGCTAAATATTAAATTAGAAAGTAAAACGGGTTTTTTTTTTGCGAAATTGAAAGAAACTATATTGTGCTACTATTCCTGTATTTTTTTTTTACTTTTTTTCAACAATTCTTTGTTTTTTTTCTTCAGAAATTACATTTTTCTCTTTGAATTTTCAATATTGTTTTCCGTCCTTCAGCAGTTTTATTATGTAGAATGAAAAAAAAATAATATATCACATTTTAATAAATATAAATAATTTCAAATACTTTCAGAATGCAATAATTTATAAAAATTGTTATAAATGGAACAATTATAAATTTTAATTGTAAACTCGTAAGTGAAAAATAAGAGTTCTTAGAAGATTAAGATACCAAAGAAGATTAAATGAAAAATTTTAAACTCTCAAATAATGAAAATACAAATATATTTTTTAATATTTTTAGATTAAAAAAAGATTTATAGGGGTAAATTTATAAGAGTAAAAACACTAGACTTATATGAGTAAATTTATAAGAGTAAAAACACTAGATTTATATGAGTAAATTTATAAGAGTAAGAACGCTAGATTTGTATGAGTAAATCTAAAGCACATTATAAAAATTATAAATGCATTTGAAATTTATAAAGTAAATTTGTATGGCTATTTTAAACGCTCGGAAAATGTTAGAACATTTAAAAATATTCTATTATTGACAACAAGTCTGAATTCTTTTTTCATATTTTTCTTCCTATATATGAGAATACTTTAAATGAATGATTTTTTTATTCTCTTTTAATCAGAATTTCAATACTTGATCAACAAAGTTTATTTTCGTAAATGATTATTAATAAGGAATCCTACATCAATTAATAAACCACATTTGTACACTATATAATATGAGACGGTTTCTGTTGCAGCATAAAATTTCATATGTAACGAGAAAATTAAATCCAGGTATTCGATTTGGTTTAATTTAAATATTCTCACGGCTATAGTCAACAGTTGTTGCACCAATACGAGTAGAAACGTCCATCACAGCTCTAGTGTACATAAACTGTCAAATTGTTGTAAATAGAGGAATTATCAGATGTTGGCTTATATCAACAACTGAGAAACTGAGTGAAGTTATATGCTACTAAAGGCAATATGGCACATTTAATTACAAGTTCGAAGTTAGGATTAAACTTCTGGTACTTTATAATTTATTTGAACTGATAGTAGCAATGCTATATTTACGCACTAGTTTACGTTAACATTATTATTAACAATACAGTTAATCATATTTTATTACAATTCAAGAAGATTTGGTGATTAAAGATGGTTTTATTACGTTTCCACTTAAATATTTTTAATCCTACTTATAGATTCATCTAATTTTAACTATTTAAATGTATTTTTTGGTTATTAATAGTTAATTAATTTGACGCTTTATGATGTTGGAAGTTTGAATATATAAATTACCAGAAATTTTATTCAAGAAAATAAGCGACAACTTTTATTAGAATTTTGAATATACGTTCATTTTTTATTTACTTTGTGAGAGTAAAAAATAATGGTTATGGCAAATATATTTTTACATTATTAAGGACAAACAAAATTTATTTTTTAGAACCATTTTCAGAACATTTCTGTGTATCAAACAAGATGACGGAGAAATCTTCCTAAGAAGTATCGTTTTTTTAACGGTAAAAACAGAAACCAAAATTTTAAGATTAACAGAATTCCAACTGTGCACCTTTACATCAATTTCATTTTGAAGGTCCAGATAAAATACAAAAGAATACGAGTTTCCGAAAAAATAATACATTTAAAAAAATAATTCAGAAATTAATCCTATTTCGTTATATGAGCTATGCCAAGTACTATGGATGAATAAACTGTTTTAATCAGAGTATTTCCTGAGTTATTACCACGAACTTGTCTCATACGAAATAACAAGAGTCAGTCTCTTAAGAGTTTAGCTTTACAGATCCTCTAAATTTAAAAATAACTAAATCGCGAAATATCAAGAAAGTTTTAAAATCAGTGTCTCAGATTCCAAGATAATGGATTTATTGTTCAAGAATGTATCTGGAAGACAATTTCACCTGATGGATAACGGTTTCCATAACGATTTCATGTATCATTTCTTTATTAATCATAACGATTGTAATTGAAAATAGTATTATAAGACCGAATTTTCTTGTTACAATAAATGATGTGTTGTTAACTATCACATCTTTTATGGCACATTAACAAACCTACAACTAAATTAGAGATAACACTCTTCACCGAATCAAATCATTGGTTACAAATTAATGAGGGCAGTTGGAATCGCTGTTTTGTACATTAGCCATAAAGCAATTTGATTCTATTTTGACTTTATATTAATAATTCTGAATATTCTTTCTGTTGCTGACAATTTCCCCGAAGCGATATTTAGAATCAAAGACATTTGATAGTCAGAAGTAAAGAATAAGTATCAAATATTAATTCAAAAACGATATAAAGCAATCCCCAACAAAATACATGTCTTATTCCAAAGCTGAATTCTTTTGCCTATCCTACTGGAATGCCATGCATCCAATCAAGAAAGAAATTTAAAGCAACTAACTGAATAAGATTCTCTGATTATCAGTAGACGGCAATTATTTTCAAAACTGCAATTTAAGCATGTTTCAAAATCACATTCAAACACATTAAAGTAATTAGATTTCCTCGTATTTCTTTCAGATCTGAACTAAAGGAAATGACTTATTATTTTAGGGTACAATAATCAAATTTTTTAAGATCCTCTTAACAACCTGATAAAAAGGCATGATCAAAGAGTTTAATGTTAACATTTATCAATAGTAAAACGATATTCAACTATTAAGCCGATCTTTCAAAGTGCTAGTTTGAAACTAAATTCATTTAATGAAAGAATGCATTCGAATGGAAAATAATACTTCAAAACATTTAATATTTTATTCGGTTAAATTATATGCTTACAAAAGATCGCCATTTCTTAGAATTGTTTACATTGCTCAATTAAAATATTCTCCTGCTCATGAGCAAATATCAGTAGCTTAATTTACAGGATAATTAATCAAAACAAAAGATTTTATGAAAATTAACATGAAATATTAATTGCCGTAAATAAAAGAGAATTACAGTCATAAACACTATCTTTAATTTTATCATTAAAATTTTAGTATTTTGATAATGGATAGTTTTATAATTAATAGAAGTAAAATTAAATTATAATTTAAATTATTAATTTTGTGCAAAAATAATAAAACCAATTAATATAGAGGTTATTAATAGTATGTTAAGTATAATAAATATGATTTGATTTAACGTTTTATGTAAATTTAAAAATCAATTTTTTTCTTTATTGTTGATGGATTCAAAAACTTGGCTTAAAAGCTTAGCTTTCAACAAAAAAAAATCACAATGAAATAACAATGATATGAATTACAATGAAAATAAAAAAAAATTCTCAATGAATTAACAATGAAATTAATCACAATGAAAATTTTAAAAAAATCACAATGAATTAATAGAAAAAATATGATAATAGCACATATTCTATTTGATAGAGGCAAAATAACAATTAAAGTTGATTCTTTTCTGTAAAGAATATTTGGACTAATGATAGAATGCAGAATACATTAATAATAAATATTACAAGGTAAATTTTTCACATTGTCTGTAAAATAAATGTTTCTTCATTATTGTTAGGTTCAAACTTTTAAAAGTCTTTAGCAAGAGCAATTTTCACACAAATCAAAGAAATTCGCGATAAATTCATAGAAAATAAAACTGTTGAAATTGCCTTGAGATTCTGGAAGATAAACACACACTTTTCTCCACGGTAAAATTAATTTATTCAATATTCTCGACATCCTACGGTATCAAGTATGAAGTTTGACTAACATTGCGTTAGAGATTATGTGGAGTACCGTTTTGAATATATTCGTAAGTCAACAAGTTAATCATTAAGGGAACAGCTGCTAAGTTTATCAGATGCAACAAGCAGGTTCTCTTAATGACAAAAATGTCAAGAAAGTTTCCTCAAACGCAGTGATGTTCTTTAATAAAGTCATCATTACTCCCATGAGAACAGCACTAATGTTACGAAAAATTGGGGGAGGGGTAGTTCGAAAAAAAATTTCTTGCTTGTATTGCCTTATATGACAGCAGCGAAGAAATGATAAATTGCCTAGTAAATGAATTCTAGAATTTAAAGTTTCTTTATACCTAACACGATTTTTTTATGTGTCGATGAAATTAATCATTTTTCACGCTTGGTAAAAATACAGAGCATAGTTTTCTATCGATTAAGTTATAATTTTTCTTTTGATAAAAACTTATTTACTGGCTACTTAATTGTCGGGGGTCAAAAAATAATTTTTAATCGGAAAAAGAAACTTTTCTTTCACACTGTTGAAGGATGCGTGTTGGTTCAGCAATATTTCATCCCGCATATAAAAAAGAAAAATGAAACTAAACTCCTGTTTTATGTCAGACTATGGGTTCAATGCTTTGTTTGCCGAAAGTAAGTAAAAAGAAAAAATTTCAAAAGCAATATAAAATTGTGTTGAATTAAATATTTCATAAATGCTTCAATTATTGATATTTTAAATGTTTCAACTTAAAAGTATCAGATAACGTATATATTGTTTTTCATGAAAATATATCAACATACATAAAATGACTTTTAATTGAGTGGTAAAAAATATTTATAATTAGTGCAAAAATGTATTCATGATTAATGTTAATTAATTTTGATGTATCTGTGCCTTTTAAATGTAGTTAAATATTATAATTTAAGTTATTTATTAATGTAGGAAATAGAAGATATACATACTTCTTTTTTATAAATATAATCATAAAACAACTATTTTTATTTTGAAATTAAATTGTCGGCGAACGCATAAGAAATATTCAAGAAATCCTAACTATATCATGCGATTTTTAAATTTTATGAAACTTTTAAAAATTTCAAAAATATACTTGTGTATAAAGCTATGAGCATTATCTGTACATGAACCTATTGCTAATATTTATATTTTTTAGCTGTGTTAAATTTTATCTAGGAAGAAAAACATTCTTGGAACTTTTTCATTAATTTAATAACGTTTCATGTTCCTTATTAATCTTAAAAAATTATGATGATTAATTATTGAGATGCTCAATCGCTACTTCAATTTTTTCCGTTATTCTATTCTTAAAAAACTGTTGTAGTTATAAATTATTAAGCTTTATAAATCTTACAACTCAAATTTGCACAAAATTTTCCATGAACGTAAAAATTTCACTGAATTAAAAAATACATCCAAAAATTATTAAACTTAGTTTAATAAAAGCTGTTAAGAGTTTTAAACTTAAAAAAATAACATTGAATGATTATACATTTGGCTTTAATTAGAACTTTATAAAAATTCCAACAAATATGAAGTCCAAAACTTATTCCAAATAATAAAATATAAATACAAATTCGACATGTTTTGAAAAATATACCAAATAAAGGAGTTCGAATAAAAGAAAAAACAAATGTATATGAATTTTAGATTTTCTAGTATAGAATTCAGTTCGATAACTATTTCATTTCACCACAAATAAATTATATTATTCAGCCCACAATTTTATTTTTAGGATGCTATACAATTTACACATCAAAATAATCTAAATGGATTCTAATTTAATTTATCCGTAACAGAAGGAATCCACCATTGCATGGAATGATTAGGTATTTTTTTAACTAAAGTAATTTATAAGAACAGATCTTTAAACTAGTTTCTTCCTATATAATTATCAAACTTTGGATCTTTCTTTATGCATGGTTCTCGGTTTCAGGTTTTAATTAGAGTTACCCACCTTATTTCTTTGTAAATCGAAAACTCACTTAATTCTTGAAAAAAAAATCTAAAGCATCTCCTCCGATGAAGTCCCAAGGAAAATGCTTTTGCGAAAGCAATTAACTCGGACTAATTCGGGCCAGGATCAGCCATCGAGTGTAAAAGGCATGAGCTATTACTAAAATGAGGTAAAGGGCTAGTACTTCCCCTCGTCTATAGCAATGAGTCTGGAGAAGGCTCTAAGGAATAAACGGTGCTTTTTGGTTGAAAAACAATAGAATAGACAATGAGTTTAACGGGGTAGGAAGACTGTTTTTAGCAACCTAAAATGCCAAACCTATAAATGCAACATTGTCTGTAAAACATCACGTTCTTTAGGCTCGTACAGCCCCAGGGCCTATGTTCTCAACTGAGTTAGTCTCCAGGGAATTCTGCTATTTTTACCCATTCTCTAGTGAATGGCAGAAGTGACACTGCATTTTGCCTTTAGGGATTTTTTTTTAAGTTTCTTCCGTCTGTATTTCTAACGGCTTTTTGTAATTCACTTTTACTGCAAACAACCTTTATTGTTGTTTTGGTCCTCTTTTATTTCATACTCTTTCTTTCATTTGAGCTCCTTCATCATCTGAGACGAAGGCTCATTGAAAACTTCACTGGAGGGTAAAATTACGAGGGTTTGAAAATTTTATTATTTTTTTATTTGGCATTGTTGAAGTGTCTGGTAATTGTTCTGCTTCAAACGCTGCAGCTCGTAGCTTTAGGCTTAATTTTATCTTTATTTAAATGACTAAAGAGACTCTCATTTTTCTTAAACAAATATTCTTCATTTCCATTTCCTTGAAATGAAAACGCAGTTCATCACTTCTGTGGAAGTGGTTAACCATTATGTGAGGAAGAGTAATTGGTTGTCATTAAATTTATTTGGAAAAATTAAGTATTTGTGCAAGCACTTAATAAAGGAATAAATTATTTTCTTAAATAAATATTTTCCAAAGTAGGAATCGATCAACTTTATTCTTTAAAATAAAGACTCTTCAATCGAGAATTACAATTGTATATATAAATTTTGTTGTTATTTTTATAATGGCAATTGCCATGGACAAGCTCCGCTGATACATCAACTAGTTTTAAGCCGAAAGGAACGTCTCTTGTTTTGAGGTAGCGCTAAATTAGGGATAACAATACGACTTAGTTACTCACTTATCACATTCACTTACACCGCCCATTTTTACAGGGGGGGCACTTTCATAGATCTTACAGATAGAACATAGAAGAACAACCATGTCCGAACCGTGTGTGTGTGTGTGTAATGATTTTTTAAATTCTAATTTGAATTCAAATTAATGTTTACTTTAATTTAGCCCATAGTAATTTAATTCTAAAATACTCCCTTATTTCCTGATCCATTCCACTCGTTCTAGTTAAACACTTGACATACAAATTTATTTAACTTTCTAATTAGATAACTCATTCTATTTGGGTAATTCATTGTTAGTTTGTTTATTTTAAATAATATATGGAGCATTGGGGATACCAAATCGTTTTATATTGATCTTCTCGTATTTAAATACTTTATTCTGTGGCTTAGTTGCAGACTTAAAATAAAAATTCAGTAATTCGATGCGCGTGTCAGACACGTCATTGTATGCGAAGTGGTTAATTAATTCAACAAAAGCTGTGATAAATTGCTGAATCAACTTAAAGTCACAGATTCCCAAACTCCGAGTGAGAGGGTGAAAATTGTCAATCTAGCAAATTGCTTTAAAAAGATCCCTATATTTCCCTTGCATGATAAAGATCATGTCGAGGAAATCCCCATCGAAATCTCATTGTATATAAGCATTATGAAAAATATTTTCTCTATAAAAATCTTATGGAATTTAAGACCAGGAATATTGATTTCCCTTCTTCTTTACGCTTCTGCTTTTTTGCCGTGCTGTGAACGGACGTGCTTAGCCGCACTTTTGTAAATAAATTGGAATCTCCCTGGATGGAATGAAACGAACTTAAGAATTCAAAATGCCATCTCTGTCTCCGAATGACAAATGATAAAGTGTCATCATTGCCTATAACAAATAAAAATGCTTACATTATATATATATATATATATATATATATATATATATATATATATATATATATATATATATATGTGAATTCCTTAGGGTTTCAATAGTAGGGCACAATCAGCAACTTATGGTGTCAGATTGAAATTGCCTATTTTAGGATACATATATTTTTACAAATCGTTTCAAAAAAAATCATAATGCTGCAATTATCTGAAAATAATTATTGCACGAGAAATAGTCTGGTATGTAATAAATTGACAAGTCAGGATTTTGATTAGTAAGCTAGACATATTTAAATGCAATTTGCAATAGCTAATCTGAAATCCATAAAATAGTAATTAGTTACCAGTTACCTAACTACCTACAATTCGTCCTACATAACCAAATAAAACCACATAAAACCTAAAGCTTCACTTTATCAGTCTCCGATATCTATTCTAATTGATAGCATACAAATTCAAAACGACATAATTTAGTAAAATATACAATTAAATGAATAATTAATTAATAATCTATAAACTGTCTAAAAGAGAAAAAGTCTCAATATTTCAGTTATCCTCAATTTACATTATTTATTGGATATACAGATAAGGTAAAGTTTTATTGGCAAACTTATTAAGTTTATATGATGTTATTAAATGTATCTAAAATATATTACAGATAGCTATTTCGGTTTGCAGTGTTCACTGATTTTTCTGCAAAGCTGTAATCCATCTATTTTCCATGGAAATGTAAAACATAAAAAACCCAGTAAGATGAAAGGCAACTTGCATCAGCTCGACGGATATGGTATGATTATCCACAATATACTGTTCAACGTGAAATATTATTTATATCGATTAAATGATTTTAAAAACTAATCATGCTTATGATGCTACTGCTAGATTCATTTTTGAAATCATTTATTACATGAATAGAAGAGAGGACAAAATCTATAGATAAGCACCGTCTGTACCTAGATGCAAATTAGAGCAAGCACCTAAAGTACTTCCCAAGTACAAATCTCTATTCTCTTCAGCACTATTTACACCAATGTTTAAAAGGCAGAACACCAGACATAAATCGAATCAGATATAATTGGGAGATGCTGAAACAAGAAATAACTATATGTCAGAGATTTTTACCTCATAATTTTGATTATCAAATTTAAGAATATATACTGTTATCAGTTCTCCATAAAAAGTCAACAAAACGCAGTAAATGCATTTTCACATAAAGATATATATCTGACGCCAATTTAAATATGGAATCCAGGTCAAGAAGTAATCAAGTATATTTTCTTTATAGCACAGCGTAAATTAATGATTTTATGTTCGGTTATGTGAATTATCTGATTATGACATTAAGTGAAAGGTTTACGACATACTTACTATCTGTAAATTACAATATACGACATACGTATTAACATATACATAATTTTAAAAAATCGTTGCAAAGAGCAGCCTTTTGGAAGTGCAGCTACCAAATTTGATTCATAGTTATTTAATGGATAATGGGTATTATCTCATAAAGGGTTTTAAAATTTTTTTATTTGATTTTCAATTTTAAAAAATCAACTACTAAATTCTTCAAGAATAACTTCGTAAAATAATATGGCTTAAGATCAGTCTTTAACACGATTCTTTGTTTAATTTTATTGAAGAATATTTATAGCAATATTATTCATTAAATTTATGCTTTCATGTGTTTCGATGAAATTAAATACAATTTTTATCTGCAAATTATTAATTTTATGTAAAGACATTTTCAAAAAAAAGATAAACGAACACAATCAAAATCTTTATATTTTGGAATAGAGATTCAAATATATTTTTAATGTTTTAATATTTTCTTCTAAAGTAAATTGAAACCATATTGATTGTTCGGAATTTTTTTACAAATGTATTTTAAAATTTAATATTACATTGAACATTTATTTTTTGATAGCAGATATAAATTATTGTTATTTATAGATATTTTTTGAATATTGATATTAAAAATCATTCACTTTTTTTCACTACTAAAATATTTTATTCATCCAACTTGTGCGCAGCGCATTTCAATCCTTCTTATAACACATTCCCTTTCCGAGAAAAGTTATTATAAATATCAAAATAATAAATTATCTAATCAATCAAAAATGAGCAAATTCAAATCATAGTTTTTTTTAAATTCTAAATAATGATTGGTGTGAGTTGTGTTGAGTTGAAGATATGGATTTTTAAAAATGTTATAGGAAAGTAAGGCGTAGTTCGATGTCTATTTGAGCCTATTTTATAAGGAGAGCTGACTTTCAAAATAGAACAAAGACGTATGTGGACCAGTCTACTTTTTTATTAATGTTTCTGATGCATTAATAGTTCTTCGCGTCCCATTTGAAAGCCCATACTGTGAATCATACTGACAGAATATTTCTTAACTTTTGAATGATCGTTCCTTAGTGAAAGGCATTTTCCCCCTTCTTTACCAATTCTGTAAAAACTGCATCTCGGTATATGCGAAAAAAATATAAAAAACTTCAAAGGTTGAAAGCTATTCAGTGTGAAATTTTTTCAAGTATCTATAGATTTTCCATCTATCTCAGTTTGTTGAATTGGAGTTGACGCTGCTGGCATAAGAAGTAACATTTTGGAACCTCACGGATTTTTATAACGCAAAAAATATCTGCTTTATTTGAAGGGGGATCTATACATTTATTTTAACTTTCATTTTATATTTTCAGCTCAACTAAGAAAGGGAGGTGGCTGAAAGAAGTGGTCACAACATGCATTTAAATACGATGTGAATTCTATAAAAAATTATTCACTCTCCATATCTCATTTAATATCTTCAAATAGGTCAGTTTCGCTTTCTGAAATATTTCCTGGCATATATATTTGCCCTTCTTGAATCTCTTATTTTCTTATCGTATCAATATATTTTTATCTGGTGAGATTTAACGAAATAGAAGAAAACTTAAAGTGATTCTAAGTTTAAACACATAACAAATATATTAATAGATATGTGGATATTTAATAAGCATTTCAATATTATTACTGCCTTAGAAAAACTCAGAATTTTTAAAAAAATATTTCAAAATGTAAATAATCCATGACGTTTCTGCAGGGTAAGCGAAAAGTATTACATGACCGACTAGTCAAAATTATTTTCATTAATTTCAGAGACATATCGCGCATGCACATTGCTTGTAATCGCAGGAATTCTTAACATTCTCCACAATAAGGCACCAGTATACAATTATTTATCTGTAAATTATTTATCCGTGTCAAAATACCAAATCTCTATATTTTACAAGTTTATTTTTGTGACCTCACCACACGTAACTTTTCTTTCGGATGAAATATTTTCTTATCAGACTACTATTCCGATAAAATACATTGACGAAGGTACTAGAAAAGATAGTAAAATAATGCTAGTAAGCCGCAATTTTTATGGACGTTTGCAGAGGGGTGTTACTTTGAAGGAAGCAGTGCTCAAATAAGTTCCAATGTATTCTTCCTAGTAAAGTTAGTACTAGGAGCTTTGGAATAAAGTAGTACCGGCAATGTAACTAAATATTAGAAAAAAAAATGTGTTCTTTAGTGTAAATCAGATAACGAATCAATTAAACTTTACTGTTCACCTAAAAATAGCTTTAAATTTTAGTAACTGTAGATAGTAATACATATTTTTAAACTTCTACAAAACTTTTGAAGCTAACCTGTGATAAAACTGCTCGTGAATTTAACACCACAAACTTTTTAATGAAGAATTTAAACTAAATTACATCAATCAAAAATCAAAGTAAAATAGAGCCAATGTACGATTATTTCTGTAACTTTCGGGAAATTTGAAAATTTCAACGGAAATTTGTAATATATTTTTTAAAAAATTATTGAATGAACATATATTTTTCAAATATTTCTAATTTAAGCAATAGATCATGTTTCTGAAACTTGTAGGACAACCTGAAGTTGATATACTATGTTCCACGCATGTTAATACAGGATATTTTTGAAGCTACCCCACTACACTTTAAGTCACTTTTGGAAAGCTTTATTGAGCCTTCTACTGACTTCTGATATTTTTCTAATATTCTGTTAAAGATCGGTTATCTTAGATTTTTAGTTATAGAGATAGTTTGCCCAACTTAGTGAGTCTATTTTAACACCTAGGTAACTGTAAGATGCGGTCTTCCTGATTATTTAATTTGTCCGCTTTATTCTTTTGCCCCTTTTTCCCTTATGAGGATGTTACATTATTTTTCTAGGGATAATAATATTTTTTGTTTAGCAGCAATTTTTTTGAAGACCGAGTTAGTCTGGTGGGCAGTGGGCTTGAGTTTTGTTCGTTGGGTTCACTGATGACGAATATAGAGTCAACAGTAAATGCCTATTTGTGGATTCCTTGCTTCCATATTTCCAAAAGAATTTCATTAGGTACTAAATTTTAATACAGAAAGTTACATAGTATTGAAGGAACTAATGAGTATAAAAGAAGATTGAAAGATTCCATTATATCTGAGGATATTAGTGTATGAAATTGATTTTTTAGGATTCATTTATTTTTTCGATTAGAAGTTGGATTGTTACATTAGAGCCCTTTACAAAATGCAAATTGTCAAAGGTAGGGGGAAACGTTGGCTTTAAAATTGAAGTTAAGTCTTTGTTAAAAGATTTCCTTGGGGACATTTACTATGCATGGGAGAAATGTGGTAGGCCTATAAAACTCGGTGTTAGATGAGTATGTTCCGTTCTCATGGAAGATAATAATTATTCCTTTTTAAAAGGATTTAGGAAGCCATAGACCCAGTGGCATTTGATGAAAACAGAATGTAGAAGTTTAGATATTATATTGGTGATTTCTTTTAAGATGTCAAAATCAATTGTGTCTTACCTTTTAGAGTTTTCTGACCGTCATATTTATCCCTATACATACATTTAATTTCATTCTTCGAAATAGCCTGTTCCAGGGCCAGAGAGGAATTAATGAGAGTGAATTTTGCCTTGTTCTGGAGGTAAAGTTCTTTTAGAATAGAAAATTCAAAAGAGTTAACATCTCCTTTTGTTTAGTATGCAAGATCTTTGAGAACCTCTGGTAAGAGGTATCTCTCTGTTGAAGATAGCTTTGTAATGTAGCCTTGAAAAAATCTGTGCTCTATTGTACTTATTCAAGTATGAGGGGTTTTTTTTTCACATTTTGAATGCTTTTTTAAACGCTGCCTTTTTCTTGGGAAAATCTAACTGCAATCTCTGCTTCATTTCGCCGTCCGTCATTTAGAATCTCCGACAGAGGCCCTGGATATTTTTTGAAAAGTTTCAATGGCTTTGATTCCCTCAAATGAGGCTTACTTTAGCTATTTTAATTGTTGATTTTATATAACATCTGGTAAGATTTCAGTATTCCAAATTAAAGTTTTTCTATTGTTCTGGTCAATTGATATGAAGTGTTTTATATTGCAATCATTTTTAATCTTCTATTCTATCAATATAAAAAGTAATAGTTTTGAGTTTACTTTGAAAAACAACGTGAAACAAAGAGTTTCAAAATACGTTACACTTGTATGCGATCTAAAGATAGGACATGCCTACTTAGCAGATTTCTCCTAAATCTGAATAGGTTTTATGTTGTATAAATAAATAAATAAAAATATTTTAACATCAACTATAAAAGTAGCCTTACTATTTCAGCTGCAAATAATAAAAAGGTCAAAAAAGTAAATGCTAAGCCATTCAAGAAATGAAATGACTAACATTCAATCACAAAAACTGACGTGTACGTAAATTTATTTAGATAACTATAGATATGAAGAAGAATAGATATAAAACCAATGCAATATTCAATACAATAAATGTAATCACGGACACTATATGTATATTTCTTGGGGAGAATTTTTGCTAGCCCAATTCCGTGGGATAATAAAACATTAAAAAAAAAACTAAAATGAAATTAATTTAATCAAGAATGAACATAATGAAAGAATAAGAAAAATATTTCTAAATCTTATTAAAACTTATTTTAAAAAAGAATTTTTTCATGCGTTTTTTTAGATTTAAGCTAACTTAATTCGATAATTATATGATCTGAAAAATTTAATTCAAAAATAATTTGCTTAAATTTAAATTTTATGAACATAGTAAAGTATAATATATTTTCTGTATAAAATGCCAATGACATCTGAAGAAGCAAAAATCATTAAGTCTCCTTCACTACTGAAACTAAATGGATAAGACAAGCAACAACAAGTAAATGAATCACGCTATGAGCGACAAAAATAACAAATGCATTACAAATATATAACCATCCTCATTTCCCCTTCTACTCTCTCTCTCTCTCTCCCTCTCAGGAATTCTCGTGTAGAAAGATCATTAGAGAAATCCCAAAAATTGTCGTATGAGCGAACAACCCGAAAATTTCCGATTTCAAAAGAACTGCGAGTCGAAGCAACCACTAGTAGCTTCTTAATCTAGAGTAACTTCTAAATTGCTATTGAGAAGTACCCAGAAACACCAAGTACATGAAAAAACATGGTTTCCACTCTCTTTCCTTTCTCTGCAAAAAGTCTTTTTCCCAGTTCTCAGAGACCCCAAGACAGTTGTCGGTAAAAAAGAAAAAAAAAGTAAACGACTTACAGTACAAACAAAAGAAAGCGAAAAAAAAAATGAAAACAGAAAGAATCTAAGCCTAAGTCTGCTATTATTTTGGATTGGTGATAATGAGGTAAGAAAATTGTCTCAAAGCAAGTGCAGCTTATTTTTTTTCTTATTTTTTTATTTCTTACCGGTCTTCCCCGCCAGATGTCAATTTCTTTTTCTTTTGGTATCTACGTTGGTTGCAAACCTGTAATGACTCTTACAGCTTTACAAGGCAACACATGCAGCAACTGAGTAAAACATCTGAAGTCAATAGCAAAAGTGTTTTGTTGTTTTCTGTTATTGTACGGAGAAATATACAGAATGTACTCTAAAATTTCTGTGATGTAATTTTGAACAATCGAAAAATGTTGAATAATTGTTAAGCCATCCAATACGAAGTTTAAGTGCTTTTGAAAGAAAGCGATATAAAAGTTAGGAAAGGAGAAAATGTGTTACTTGTAACCGATTAGTAAGTAATAAACGTAGCGCTGTTGGATCTTTTAAGCAATTGGCTCTCGGTACACGTTTAAGCATTGGAAATCCTTAATATCGCCCATTACAAATACTAGTAACTGTAAACATTTCATCTTAAGCGATGATCTGAAATTTATAAGTAGCGGAATTTTAAATTCTGTATTGTAAAGAGAGCTTAATTTATCCCGTTAGAAGACGAAGAAAATCTTTTGAAGAATTGTGACCACGTTTATGCGAAGCACAAAATTATTTTTAAAAAACTTTCTCAATAAATATTTTGTACCATAGAAGAAATTAATAAAGCTGATGAGATACCTTTAATTATATTTCTAGTATATCACCAAACTTTACGCTTTATTGTGCATACGTAAACATACAGAATAATGAAAAAGATCTTGCTTAATCTAAATATCAAAGTTTAAGAACAATTATTTATTTATTATTTCTCAAACACATTAGTTGAATTTTTTCGAATAATTATTTAATTTGAACTGATTAATTATGACTATTTTTGAACTCACAGCTGATTTTTGCTTCCAATCCAAATTTATATTTGAAATATTAGATCCTATTTGAAATATTTGCCTAGTTTTCTACTATGTTTATGAAATTTTTTACGATTTATACAAGATACATATATCTTTTAGGAACATTTTATCGTATATTATCAAAGAATGCTGAAATTTCTTTCAGGGTTAATATTACATTAGTTACTTTGATTCACTATCTACACAAAAAAAGGATACATTTAAGCTTTCGATATAAATACATCTCTAAAAGATAATCAAAAACTAATTTCCTTGTCAACAGGTAAGAATTTTATACTGATTCCGCTAGGGGAGCTGCTGTAGCATCTTTCTAACTTAATTTTCAAGACTCCAAAACTATTTTTCAGCAGGAGTGCAAATTAAATATTAAAGGCTTATTTTAACCATAAATATCAGAGCAATCAAATTAATTCATATAAACAAATTGTACAATATAACATTGTTTTTACTGCATCTAATCTTTACATTCCGATAAAATAAAGAATATTAAAAACAGTCTTCAAGATAAAATTTTTCTTAAAAACATTTCCTATATCTTTTCACAAAATAAAGCTTTGTAAAAAAAAGAAAGAAAACCGTCCAATCTTCGATTCATCATTCAGTTTTAATCACTAACTTAGTCGATTAGATTCATGGATTACCATTCAATCGTTTTCCTTAATTTTATTTTGCTTAAAACGAATTAAAATTGATTGACCTAGATCAGGAAATTCAATAAATCACCCTAACCACTATTTCAGTTGACAGTTCACTAATCTGAGACACTTTAATTATTTTATTTGGATTGAATGAAGCCAGAAAATAGAAGTAGACAATTAGTCAGAGAGAATTTTCTTAATAACTACATATAGTTTTCTTTGTTAGCACAAAAATATAGTCTTAGTACAGTTTATAGTTAATAGAAGAAAAAGACGTTACAATATAAAATATTAAATCTATTCTTTAATCTCAGTTTTTGTTTCGTAAGTTTTTTTTCATTTTTATAAATTTATTTAGTATTTTCAATTGTATTCTTATTTAAGTTTAAAATAAAGACAACACTGACTGTTTCAAGGGCTTTTCTTGAAGATCTGTTGTGAATCAATTAATAGCTTATTCTATTTATTCATTATTTCATTTTTATTCTATTCACTGGGTCTATTTTAATTACACAGTCAAATAACTGAAGGTCTGACGTCCTGGTACAGAGGAAGCGCGTCTTCCTCATGATCTGGGCTTCCCGGGTTCGAGTCCCAGCTAGGGCATGGTTGTTCTTCTGTGTACTATCTGTGAGGTGCATGAATGTACCTCCTCCTGCCCGGTAAAAATAGCGTAGCTAAGTTGTACTTTTGGCTCTAGTTGGCGGTTCTTCAAAAACAAGAGACGCTCATTCGGCTTAAAATCGTTGCCGGCCGTCATCGCGCTTGTTCAAGGCAAGTACCATTAGTAAAAGCAATAATTGGAGCATTTTCATCTCTTCTACGTGTAGTGCAATTCAAATCAAGCTAAACTTAAAATTATATTGTTTCAACATTTAATGAAGATAATGCATAAGTTTAGATACCTTTGCTCCATAGGCCCCTATGGTTACTTAAATATGAATTTTACCTCTTGTTACTTGATCCTTAGATAATCATATACTTATATTGATAATGTATATATAATGTATATCAATACTTATATTGATATTGTATTGATATCACTGTAAAAACTAATCAAACAAGAACTTATTTACTTTTAGCTCCAACAAAAATTTCTTCATTTAAACCGATATTTCTCGCTCGAAATTTATTATATCTACTAAAGTAAATAATGCATCAACTACGATATTTATGATTATAGCAATTTTAATTATAAATTTGTTTGTATATTTATATTATTAATGAATTATCATGTGATGCTGTATTGTTTCTTATTAGCACATATCACAAACAGGTGATGAGGAGTAGTATTTTTGACTCATTACTAAAGGTGTTAATGTTTAATTTTCTGTAGAACTTGATTAAACATCTTTTTTTATTTGAATTCTTCGATAATTTTCTATTCTTTGAATTTCAAACTAATAAAATTTCAAGATATTGATAGTAATTAATATTGATTCATTCAAAGTGAAAACTAAGAAATTATAAAGACGTTGTTCATAGTTTTTTATGTGTTTTGTTAGTTAAATATTCTAATGCACATTTTTTTGTGCATCAGAATAGTTAACTATGCTTAGTTATAATAGTTTTTATAGCAAGGTTTTCTGTGCAAATCTTGTATTCAATGAGCTGTATATAATCCATGCTTTCATACTTAACAAAATTATAATATTTTTTATTTAAATTTTGCCATTTTCAGTTGCTGTATACAATTTTAGATGTTGTTGTCGCTACTAATGGCACTTACCAAGAACAACCGCGTTGACGGCCATCAGCAATTTTAAGCCGAATGAGCGTCTCTCTCTCTTTTTCTCTTTTTGAAGTAGCGTCAACTGAAGCCAAGGGTACGGCTTAGCTGCACACTCATCACATTTCCTTACACCTCCCCTTTTTCAGAGGGGGGGGGACATTCATACACCTCAGAGACAGTACACAGAAGAACAACCATGCTTTTACCGGAAATCGAACCGGAACCCCCAGATAATGAGGAAGACTTGCTACCTCTATGTCAGGACACTGACAATTTTAGATATGGTTTTACCATTTTGAATTTTTAAAAATAAATCTATGTTGTTTTTGTATTTTAAACTATTCATTCATTAAAATATGCTTCATATTCGTTAGTAATTTCAAACAGAAAAATCCCTTATCATGTTGAAAAATTCCCATCAATTTTCATATTTGTCTAAGCGAATAACAAGGACGTGGAAAAGAATTTCCATTCTTTTCCACGTCCTTCTTCATATTTATAAAAATAAATAGCTATCACTTCATAAATATGTTTGATAAGCTCAATACTAGAAAAGATAACTACAGCCGAAATATAAGAAGTAACCAATAGTCCTTCAGATCCACCATCCATATGAGGATGATAAAGAATGGCGATAAATACAACATAATGGTAATGTCCATCTGAAATGCAGAGAAACTGCACTTCCTCTCGTTTATCCGGCCGCAAAAGACACGCGGCTGCAGTTGCCATAGCAACAAATGGCCTACGTTGGTTTGAAACACGCGACTTTCAAACTCGGTTATTGCCACTTGAGCTAGCGCATTCCAAGCAAGTGCCAGTGACATGCCTAAATCTTGAAAGAGAAATATTGCCCGATTTATACCCAGGGTCTAAAGAAAGCTTCAAACGGAGGTTAGGAACATTAGATTCAACAGGAGCTCGACTCTCCTTGATAAGTATCTTCTTCTCACATGGCAATGATGGAGTGTACATACAGACGAAGGAGACTCGACCCACTTTTGCAGGTCGTTTCCAATCGCAAAGTCGGCCAAGATCGTTCTTCAGATGAAATGCCGACGACTGGGAATCGAAAGTCACAACTGTCCTATTCCCCTTCCCCACCACAAAAAAAAGATAAACTATCCCCTACTACGGGCGTTACTTTTTTTTAACTGTTAAGTTGCCGCCACAAATTCCTTAACCCTGGATTTTTTTTCCTCGTTCATCGCCTAGAGAAGGAAGAGAAAAAGAAAAAAAAGTTATGTCGCCGTGGCATATTAGATTGCACACTTTCTGATCCTTAAGTTGACAGTTGAAGCGATAAATAACGTACTTGGTTTGAAAGTTTTATAAGATGATCAAAGGCTATACATTTACAAAATGTCTATCCAAAACTTATATCGGAAGAGTTAGTACTTATTTGGTCATAGAAAATACGATTGCCGGACTAGAGATGTCAACTGGTTTGGTGTCAAACAATTTTGTTCGTAAAGTTTTCTCACAGAAAATAATATTTCCCTTCGAAGAGTAAACAATACTAATGAGATTATATTCAGTAATATGTAACTATGAAAAATTCAGTAACTATGAAAAAAGTCAAAAATATAAAGTTTTGTTATTCGATTTAAGAAATTGCTCAACATTTTTTAATTCTTTGGACAAAGTTCCTAAAGAAAAGAATAGATAGGTATGAAAAAACTCTTTTTTATATTAATTATTTCTATAGTTAAGATTTAATAGCAATTCCAATTAATTTTCCAATTTCAGAAAAATGTATTAGGAAATCATTGAATGAGTCGTAAAATTTTTAAAACAATAATTTCAAATTTTAAAAAAATGTTTTTAAAACGTAATAATGAAATCATCCTTCTGTTTAAATTCATAGTACAAGCAATTAAATTACATGCACTTGATTCGGAAGCCTAAATTCAGTTTAAAAAATTATCAAAGCAATTTCGTTTATAAATACGGTTGTTGTTGTTATAGAAATTATTGTAAACGCCCCTAAAAATCCTTTTTACAATTTTAAAGGATAGATAGCTCACAGACGCTAGGCGTATTTTTTATCATTTTTAACTATAGAAAACTCCTTTGAAGAAGGGGAAACCATTACCCTTAGAGCTTTCACTAGCTTATCAACTTTTTATTTTCATATTGTTAACGAATCAAAGAAATATTTAATTATTCTCATTAGAAGATGCACGAATTATTAACACTCATCTTTGATTCGAAACTAAACCAAGAAAGCAAACAACAGTCTAGGAAAAATACTTTTTTTTATATCAGAACTTCAAATAATGCCGTTAACATATGAAACGACTTCAATTTTACTCAAGAGATGAACGAGGCAAATATATATGCACACTAATTTCATTCCAAGTTTTCAGTGAAACTGAGTGAATACTTCTTTCTTCTGTTAATAATTCATTATCATTTTCAGAAATATGGCAGAGAGCAAAATAATTATTATAATTATTTTTTATTCTTCTTGGAGCATGAAAGCCATTTCCTTTTACTTTGCATGTCGTGTTGCTCTGTTATTACAACACTTTCTAAAGAAAACCATTTAAAACAGCTATTTCATGTTTAGAATTACCCTTCTTCTCTGTTAATGTCTTGCATTTTAATTTCAGTGGAGTTAACAGTTTAACTTCAGTCCCTGCATGTCCAAAGCGTTACCTTTTTACATAATAAATTATCGTTGATTTTTGCTCAAAAACTAAAATCACTTTTATTTGAAGCAATTAACAGTCTAAGACGTTTGAAGCGAAAATGCTGGACCACAAAAAGGGAAGAAAAATCCACATAATCAATTATACGGCTAAAAAATGCATATAAAATCTTTTAAAAGCTTTTAAAAAGGCTGCTCTACATCATTTCCTTCTACTGATCGACCTCACCCTGTAGTTTCAAGTTTCTTATAAAAACAAACAAAATGATATTTTCAGAATTTTCTATTTTTTTCGTAATGAACATTTTATGGCATTCAAAGGATCATTCAATGCTCTTTACATGCATTTTGTGTTGAGTTCTCCATTAAGGAAAAGTGGGGTTCCTGGTACTTAAGCAATACTTGAGATGGTTCATCTTTAAACAAGAAAGAATTTTACCCAGTATACTCTAGAAGGTATATCATTTTGTTTATTTGTCTATAATTCATAGGATCTTCGATTTAGTGCATTCAACAGTTCTATTTTATTTCTATTTTTTGAAATTTTGAGAAATTCGAACCACTTACTCCACTCAGTATGTCCCGGAAAAATTTAGTGAACGATGAGAACTCGACGTTCTCTAATTTGCCACTAAGATAAAATGAGACAGAAAAATATGAAATTTATATTTTAAAACTTTGAAGGCAAATCTTATTTCCTCAAATAATTTTTTGTGGGTTTTAGATTTCAATTAATGCATATATCATAATACAATTTATAATAGATAGACATTATTGAGCTTCCGTTTTGAAAAAGAAACGCGTTTGAACTAATATACCACTATATATATTTCTTTACAATTAATTATCTTAAGTCATACATCACTACCAGGCCATAAATTACATGTATCAATTTCTATGAATATATATGAATATACTTCGAACGCACGGATCTAAATAGTGAATTAATATGATATCAACGCTTCAAATAGTACACAGAACCTGATATTTTTTTCTCGGGGATTATTTTATCCATGCATATTGCGGACATTGCCCTAGTCTTCCATCCTTTGTGTATTGTTATTGTTTCCTTTTGTGCTTTCTACAATTGCTATTATACTCGCCAGAGTCATAAAACTATAAATTTCATATTTTCATTTTTGCGACATACTGCGAACCTTTTCCAAATGCGAGCCGAGTTTATTTTTGATTTTACACTTTGAGTAAATAATTTTTCAGAAGTGACATTTGTCAGAAATTCGTAATGGATATGTTACTTACACTATAAATAAGACCTTCTGTGCTGTTAATTCTTACTCGCGATATATATAACACATATGTTATGTCAATTTAGTTTTAGACTCTAGTTTAATTTGAGAGTGTTGGAGAAAGAAAAAAGAAACGATGGCACAATAAATTTTGAGATGATTGCAGTTAGAGAATCTGTGACTGTAAAGTAGCTCGTATTGACTGCACTTTTAGAAAGAAAATAATGTTTAGAATAAATAACATTTAGAATACAGCACAAGTAAAAATAGGTAATATAAAATATACATTTTTTAAAAAAAGTCTTATAATTCATAAACTTTTCTTAACTTTGTAAAGTTTCTTCACAGATTAGAATTGTATTTCTCATATTTTTTACAGGATTGTACAAGCTATATTACATATCAGTTCTTTAAAAGTTCACTTTAATAGGATTTGATCACAGGAAAAATTATATATATATATTAACTTTTAACTTCTTATTTTCTAAAAAAATACTAAAAAAGGCGACTGCATAAAAAAATCCAAAATTCACAAATAACTCGAAAAAAGTTTACTTTTGAGTATGGTAAAAATGGAACTAAAAGTGTGAGAACAAAAATACCTGAGAAAGTGGCCTTTTTTATTTTACATTCACTAAATAGGCTGAAAAATGATCGCATATGAAAAGGATAAATAAGGCGTGTTCTTAAAAGAAAAGTGATGTCTTAAAATGGCCTTACAAATAAAATCAAGAGAGAAATGAAAAAAGAAATAATGAATGAATAAAACAAAAAAAATCGCATTTCTTCAGTTAATAAGCTGCAAATTGAAAATAGCAAAAAATACAAATTCCAACCTTCATTAAAAACTAAACTTTCCTTTATGAAACAAACAAACTTCTTAGGAAACATTCAAGTATACCGAAAATAAATACAGATAAAAAAAATAAACATGCTATATTATGAACGCTTGAGTCTGAAAATGCCAAAAAGGAGCCTGAAATTAAAATTTCTAATAGTAACTGAAGGAATGTGATTTTTTAAATCTTAAACTTTTTTTTTCGATCAAATAAGCGAAAATGCTATAAAAATAAACGTGTGCTCAAGGAAATAAAAAGCGTTTCCATCTTTTTTTCTTAAAAATTGATTTGATATCTTTTATAGAAAAAAAATACTGATCCGCTTAGCAGTTAAGCTTAAGTCGACTTCTCTTTGCCTGTTAGGAATTAAATAGGTTGGGTTTTTTTGCTTGGGTATATATTTCTACACCGAGTACTGAGTTTTATTTGCTTTTGTCAACATTTAATTTGTTGTCCAAATAAATTCTTTATTTGTCAAGCCAATTTCCAAAATCAAGATTTTTAAGCTTAAACTTATTTTTACTTTTGAGAAATTTCTTCTTTTTTTTTATTACCCTGAGGAAGACATAAAATGTGAAACTTTTCAAGCTTTAGAGCATAAACGCTTTTATCTTTTAAGATACTTTTCTAATATTTTTATCTAAAGTATAATAATCTTTGAAGGAATGGACATTTAAGTTGATTAATACAATCATGAACATTATGAAAACAAATATATTGTGTTTTATTAAGTATAAATATATAGTGATATTATATAAGAAACTAAATCCAGGATAATTCTGGATTACACTACATATGCGCACTAAGACAGTACTATTTTTAATACTTTTCACTAAAAACATCCATACAGACAATCTGAGCTGCATTTTATTTCAAAACTTATGACATTTTTTAATATTGGGGATTTTTATTACATGCAATCACTTTTTCGAAATAGAATATATGCTTTACGAATAATACATTAAAATCTCTAGGATTAATTCATTTATATGCTCTACGAATAATACATGGGATTATCCATTAGAGTACATTTATAAGTTGTTATTGCAACTTAATAACAATCCCAAGCTTTTAATCCCAAATTAACTTTTAAAGTATGAAAAGTTTAATATTTTTCTGCATGCAATGGCTTGTATTTAATCCCTTTCATGTAAATAAATAATTATATTTCGAATATAATTGCCCTTTATATATGACATTATAAAGCATACGATGCATTATAAAGCCGATAAACCGCATGAAGTTATTACTGCCTTTTATAAGGCAAGAAGATTAAATTGTAATTATTGTATCTTATGGGAATAACCAACAGTAAATATGTAAATATGTGAAAGTTAACTTTTCCGTTTATAAGATTCATAAAATGTTTAAGAAAGACTAGTCTGTGCAGAAATGGTAAATATATTTGTTAAAATACAACTTTACCTTTTAATAATTTACTTGATTTCATGAAATTATTATGCTTGCCAATTGTATGCAAGTTCTTGCCTTACGAATAAAGCTAATCGAAAAGAAACTTCTCAGTATTATTTTTCTCAAAGCCGAAGTTTAAATAAGACCAAGTTAAAAGTTCATTCTGTCTTAGGAAAAACAATGTCAGTTTTCTCGATAAAGACGTGCAGGAAACATTATCGGGTAAAAATATTATTTGTATGTTTCCTCGCTGAGGAATGATAGCACAAAAACGTATTCTGTCAATTTCCATTATGAAAGCAGTAATGCATAAATAAAGACTTTTAACCATCAAAATGATTGAATAAAAATTAACAGTTTGATTGTTGCCATCTATTTTATATAATTACTATAGAATACAATGAATGATATATTATGAAACTCTTACACACGCTATTATTAAATTCTGCGCTTTACATGAAAAGAGCTAAATATTTTTCAAGTATATTTATGATAAAGAATCATAATTATTAATTATAAGTACACGGATTTATATTTAGAAGAAAAAAAATGATAGATCGGGCTGAATAATGAAGGTTTTACCCATTGGAAAATACAAATCGTGTACAATTTCCCATGGAGAAGCTTCATAAAGGCAATGAACTTGGCTAATTAACCAATTCTTTGCCATCCATTTTATATGATTACTATTTAATACAATACTTGATATATTATGATACTCTTACACAGTTACACTTTTACTATATTGTGAGCTTTATATCAAAAGAGCTAATTATTTTTCAAATATATTTACGACAAAGAATCATAATTATTAATTATTAGTACACGGATTTATATTTAAAAAAAGGTTTTCTTAGATCGGGTTGAATAATGAAGGTTTTATCTATTGGAAAACATAAATCGTGTACAGTTTCCCATGGAGGAGCTTCATAAAGGCAATCAGCTCGGCTCATTTACCAATTCTGCTCCTCTTCGGTAGGGACAGCATAAGTTGAGTTGTCTGCTTAACAGTCACATTACCAGGATGTACCTTATTAGAGAGGAGTTTATGCATTAGCCTTTTATAATGTGATCTATATTCCGTTTATTACAATACACGTTTTATTATTTGTAGCCACCACTTCAAAGTTTACAAGACGATGTATTGCTAGAGCACGGCATCACTGAGAGTAGTACACCGGGAGTATTTTAGATATAGGGAGGATAAGCTGCTCTTATGAAATGGGTTGTACATGACAGCTGAGTGTCATAGATTCAACCATATTTCCCTTTTCTATACTGACGCTATGACGTTCCTACAACTTTCTCATATACTTATATAGCAAAAGTATCTTCTAACAAACATCCTTCGCTGGATAAGCACTGCGTGGATAAGAGGCTACCATATAAGTAAGCAGACCCTAACTATCTTAGAGGGAAAATGTTATGGGGTCAATTACCTCTGCTCCAATGACGGGATACATTGCTTTCGGGAGATGTTTGGCTGTGGGGGTGATTACACAGCCAATCGGTTTTCCGCCTTGTGTTGTCACGACGCCCATAATTTAGTTACGACCATGACGTACTTAAACATGTGGGGAATAACACACAATCATTGTATCCAATTCAAACTTCTACTCAGAATCAGAAAAGATGTTCAAAGATCGATATGAAGAAAAGTAAATACTGATTTTCAAATTGGTCCTGACTGATAAATCAAGATATACTCAACAAAGTGGGATGTGAAGTCTACAAAGAAAAGGAATAAATAGCCATTATAAATGGTCATTAGAAAATATTAGCTGTCGAATAATAAATATTTATCCTTTCGATGGCAGGGACATCTAATATTCGGCTTTGTAATCGGAGTGGTGGAAATTAGAGGTCAGTTTTTACCCAAAACCTATAGCTTATTTAAGCCTAGATCAACCTAGTTAGTTCGTGAATGTTAAATATAACATTAGAAGTAAACCATCCTTTCTTAAGTTAGCGTTTCTTGAGTACTACATTAAGAGTACTATGTCTCACAAATAACTTTTATATAGAATCAAATAAAAAAGCTAATCTGGAGATTCAAAATTTTAATTATATTTTATTTATAAATGTTCAAGAATTTATTTTTAAATTAGTAATCTTATTTTTTAGAAATGTATCAGTTTATATTAAAATTAAAATTTTAAATTTTATAATTTTTTTAAAAAAATTTAAAGCCTAAGAAATCGGTTGGTATTTAAAAAATATTGATTTATTTAAATTTATCAAGGCATCGAAAGAAATCTAAGAGAATAGGACTGATTTCAAAGGGTGCGTATTTTCCTGCTTTTCAGTATTATCGTCTTTATTTAATCATATAAAAATTTACTTTAAAATAAAATGCCGATCGATGTAAAAAAAAAGTTACACTGCAAGTGAAAGAACCAGCAAAACGTTAAAATTCTTTAGAATTTTAACCGGAGAAAAATTTTCGTTCGTAATAAATGACTTATATTTTCTTCTTAATCAAATAAAGGATCTGTCAGCAGAGGCAGAATCTTTCTCCGAGAAAAGCTGAGTAAAAATATTTATTTTACAAATTAACTTGGAGGAAATATCCCAAAGTTGGGATCGATCTCTTCTTGAATTATTAATTCTTGAATATTCACAGCAATATTGGTTTATTAGTGAATTAGAGCCAGCGGCTGTGCTTTGTGTCCAATCAAGAAACACTTCCCATAATTGTAGCTCAGAGCCAAAGAAAAGTTTAAACTTTTCCCTCCTTTCCCAAACGACAGCGAAACAGTCACGAAAACCAACAAGAAAAAAAAAAGAAAGTAAACGTGAAGGAAGATAAACTAAGTCGTTGCTTCAAGAAAACAATGTAATCATGGTTTATTTGTTGTCGAAAGGAAACAAAGATATTACGCATGTATATTTTTCATTAAAGTCAATGTTAGTTCCTTTTATATAACAGCTTGGAGGGAGCGAGGAGGGAGGTCGCATATGAAAGTAGTTTCCACTTCCCTTCTGAAAAGCGAAGTTAAAAACAAAAGATTCGAGGAGAAATCTTTGAAGTTATTGATTAAGGAAAGGAGTATAGGCAAAGATTGGAAAGCAGCTGCGATAAAGTGACTCTGCGAGGGAAGAATGCATTGAAAAAGACTAAGGACAACTGATGAAATTTAAACACTTCCTCATCTGAAATTCAAATTTAACAATGGTGAATTTCGGATTGAGAGTTCTCGGAATGAAAAGCTAAAACTCTTCGCTCCTTCAAAACTTTAAGACAGAGACGGCCGTAGGCACAAATTATGTTATATCTGAATATTACAGAACTCGGCGGCCGTTCTCGCTATTTGTTTTTTGGGGCGTTCCTTTTCCGTTGCTGAATATTCCATGTATTCCTTTCCCTCCTTCCAGTGTGGAAACGGAACAAAAAAATCAGTAGACGAACATGAATAAAAAAAGTTCCTTCAGATTTTTGTTCCAGGAACTACGAAAATTTGGCATCATAACGCTTTCGATAGAAATAAATGGATCTACTTAAACTTGAGGATGCGCCATATGCTACCACCGTAATACTGTTTCAACAAGAAGATACTGGTAGGATATCCACCAACGATTGCTACTTTCGATTTGATTTTTGCGTCATAGATCCGGATGTGTTCGGTTATCCTTGCTCCCGATGCACATTTTTTATCCTAATATATTTATTTACTTTTATTTACGAACGCTTCCCTTTCCCAATGTATAAGCATGGATGATTTACGTTAGACGGAATCATGCATAACTCCGGTCTTGCATGTACCGGGGATTTCGAAGGTTCTCTTGCCTATTTATTTATTTATTTCAAATGGGAAAAAATAAGTCCATTTATGCTGTTATTTTCCTTTGCTATCGCTTGTGCTAAAGAACGCTTCCAATCGCTGTTTGCTCAAATAATGAGATTCAACCGATGCGGCTTGCAAGGGGAAGCGAAAAACAGCCTACGATCCTGAAAGCTGCAAAAAGAATACATCGCAAATGGAGAATGTAATAAGTTTCCGATTCCTATATTATATAAGAGAGATTTTTTTACACTTATAGTTCAAGCTATTATTCAGTATTGATGATTCTTCGAGATTAAAACACCAAAGAAAGATTCTTTATTTCCAAGACTTTAAATGAAATATTTGTAGAACAAAGTTATAAGCACATTTTTATGACATACTTCATTAATCGTTTGTGACTGTACAGAGAAGATTCTTCCATTAGATCAAACTTTTATAACACAACTAATCGATATAAAATGTATCAAGTTTAATATATAAGGACTGACATTACATATTTATTGATAATAAATAAATAAAATCTATCTTAATAAGGAAAAAATGGTAAAAATTGAATTGCTTTCTCATGAAGCCTCGCATTTGCAAAAAGTATATCATAATAACATTGTTTCTGAAATAAACATTGCATACTAATTTATATGATAAAGTTACAGTTTATTATCTCATGCTTGATATTAAACAAGAATGTATACATATATTTGTTTAGATAAGTAAAAACGTTATTTATAAATAATGAATGAAGCGTTAAGCAAAATTTTATAACTTTTTTTATTTTAATCGGCAGAGTTTAGTTTTGCAATGTTGTTTTATTTTAGTAACCTTTTTAAAACATTAATAATTAGTTATACCTATTAATAATTCACTTAACTGCATATCTTGTTTCCTGACAATGTCCTATGTTTTGTTTTGTTTTTTAATTATTTTTTAAAAGATAGTTAACTTTGAAAATACATGAAGTTAGTACAAAAATTGAGCTTGATAGAAGCTTAATTTTTCTTTTTTACGTATAAAATTTTGCTAAAAAAATGTCTTATTTCGCGAGTATCATTTATTACTTTGATTCACAAAAAAAATACTTTTGAGCAACGAGAAAACAACTATTCAGTCGAATTCCATCATGACATTTCTAGTTGTCTATAAAAATTTCAAAAATAAAGATCAATGTTTTCAAAAATGTTTCCAGAGTATCATGTTTCTATTTTCTATATCAAAAGAAATTTTGGGATTTAATGTTTTTTTATTAATTTCAGTCTCTTAAAACATGATCATTTGGAATTTTACAGGCTAACGAGAAAAAAAGTTTTCTATAGAGGTTATTTTTTATATAGGGCCCTTCCACATCGTTAATTTCCTAAAAGCTTATTTTAGAAATATAAATTGGGAAGAATTTTCCTAGAAACACGAGAATTAAATATAAATACAAATTTCTTAGGAAGATATTTCAAATTCTGTGTTTAAAAGTTTTAGTGAGCCTATTATTTTCTGCTATATATTTTTACTTTAATAACGTCTATGTGCAATACAAAAAAAAAACAATTCCTGAAACAATAAAGCTTTATTTTCAAAATATTCCAGATATTTTTATATCTAAAAAATTCCACGCCTTTTTTTCTTAAACTACATTATAGGGCTTTATCAAATGATCTTCAGCATATTATCTAGCTAGAAGGCTTAATTTATTGTAGCCAGCAGCATTTGTATGAGGAAAAAAAGGACTCTAGAAGAATTTTACAAGTTCTTAGCCATGAATGAAATATCTCTCAATACCGGATAAAAAAACCTATTTCTTGCGTTGCTTCAAACTTTGCGCTTAGCCTAAAGGTATCAAAGCAAGGGAGTAACATTCATTCTAAAGTCTCTGCTAGCTATTTTTAAACGCTTTTCTCCAACCGGTACGCAACAAAGTCAATACCCTTGGGGGGCCTAACGCCACCAGGAAGGCTTAAATCACCTGAAAAAGAAAGGAGAGAAAAAATTCAAACAAATAAAAAAGGAATTCGACCCATCTTGAAAGTGAAAAACGAAATCCTCCGATAACAATTCACAACCAGAGGTCTTCAGATGGTGGGGATGTTTTGATGATAAATAATACAAACCCCTTTTCCATGAATTCTATGGCTCTCAAAAGAGTATTAGGAGGCCTGGCTTCAGATTTCAAGCAACACTGTTGCTACATCTTTTGCGTTCTTTGTCATTTACTACCACGGGGCTCTACCTTTACGACGGGCCTTTGGAAATTTTGCTTTTGCTCAGACGGCTATATGTTTCTGGATGTGTCAGGAGATTTTTCTCTTTTGTTTTATCTAGAATCGGAGATTTGGAGAAATGACAGCATTCGTGATTTGTCACCAGCTCCATTGCACCGATGTTATTAATTCTTGCCACGTCATTGAGGGGTGGTGTAGTCTATGATTTTCTCTGAATATTGCTGTCTTCAAATCCATATGTTGACTCAATCGTATTTTAAGATTTAAACTTTTTCGAGAATAATTAATGCCACATTTATTTCTAACTTTCAAAATGTCCAGGGGTTCTTTTCGAACTGAAATAGACATTATTGGAGTATTAAGTGAGAATAAATAAATTCAAGTTGAATAATTAGCGCATAATATCGTCACATGATCTCACTTTTCTTTACCTATTATTAAATAGGTAAATAAAAGTGGGATCATGTGATATGGGTCATGGTTTCTTTATCATAAAGAAACAAAAGTAACTGAATAAACTGTCCAAAATCAGTCAAAGGTAAGAATGAAAAAAATTGATTCTGATATTGCTCAAGTCTGTAATTTTTGAAGTATTTTGTCACACGAAAGAAAAAAGGTAGTATTTCCAAGAAATTTAAAGAAAAAAATGATCTGTGATTTAGTGTAATAATCTTCTAAAAAGTTTTTGAAATAAATTATAAATCATTACATTTACCGTCAAAGACAAATATTTAATGATATCAGGGATAATTGTTTAGCTATAAAATTTTATGCGCCTGTTTTAAATCAATTTTTTGTGCTAACACTTTAACTTATGAGAAAGTTGCGGAATATACTTAGTTATTTGAAGATGGTTTTAAAATATAATAAATTAATGATTTTAAAAAAAGTTTTTATTGGAAAAAAACATGCTCCTTTAAAGAGAAGTGGAGTGAAATGAAAATTAGTATTTTAAAAAAAACTGAAAAAATCATTAAAAAATTTTGCAACTAAGATGCAATTTAATGAATGGAAATTAAATCAATTATCAATAATTTACAGATATTAATAAAGATTAATTACTAAACTCCCCTATTTTGTTTGATGAAATTTCTTATCAAAATATTTTTTCTTTATAAAAAGACTGAAGCAAATATCTAGGTACTGACTATAAATTTATAAATTTGCTTTATTATTAATTTCCAGTGTCCTTATTAAAAGGAAAGTTACATTTTTTCTTCTGTAGCTAAACGCTTACCATTCCATTGTTACGTTTTCGGTTTGTATAACATATCAATATGTATTTCGAAGCTTACAAATAGTTTTCAACAAGAATATAGCACACATTAACCAAATTTTAAAGCCAAGGAATCCATATTTTGAGTTTTTTCCTTTGATTTGTTTTCGAATTAATTTCATAAAAATCGCCGGTATTTTTTGTGTTTGGCTACTTATTACATTTAAGATCCTTTAAATGGATTTGCCTTAAGATATTTTATGGATGACTTTTTTCCATACTTTTTATTATTTTTCAAAAGAGTGATTTAGGAAAGAAATATTTCCTTGTAAATATTTTAATATTGGGGTTTAATCATGATTTGAAAGAATTGTACGGCAATTTTGAGCTATAAATTAACTGGAGCGCTTATGAGTTATGTGTAAGAACATAAAGCATTCGTCGTATTGCCATGTTTTGCTGTAATCTTTTTTAAATATTTGAAAATTGCTGTCAATTATTTCCATTTTTTTTCTTAATATAATTTATCATAACTCCATCTAAATTCTGTAAAAATATACAAAACACCAAAATTATTAGCTATGATGTATAAGATAATGCTAATATATTCCCAATTTATATTTTATAGAAATTATCATTTAAAATTTACAGCTGTGAGATTATGATACTCTCTGAATTAACTCTTGAGTTTTAGCATTCAGGAATTTATAGTTAAATAACAACACAATTATTCATTTAGTTAAAAACATATTGCTTATTCATTCATCTTTCAAAAAAAATTTATTCGCCGATTTTCATCAAAGTTGATGTGTGTTTTTTCTGAGAGGTAATCAGAGAGGGTTCTAATTTTTTTCCTCTCTTCTACTGTTAGATTTTTTTCTTTATATTATTTTACTTTAAGCATTGTCATTAAGTAAATTCTATTCAAACATGATTACGCCCAATCCATTCAAATCGGCCGAGAGATTGAGAGAGACAATCAAAAAATGTATGATTAATCATTTCAATTTGTGCAATGTCGTACTGAATACAAATGACTGTTCTGATGAAATTCTGCAGTTATTACACCAGTCAATATTAATCAGCATTTATACTTCAGAATCTAAGGAATTGTTATACAATTTAATCATAGGTATTATTTATTTATTAAAGACTGTTTGTATTTCTATTGCCTTTACATTTCCAAGCGAGGGCGTTTAAAGTAATTTAATGATTAGTAATGAAAAGCCATTCTAAATTTTGATGCTGTCTTGGAAATTGAAAGTCTTTTGTTTAGAAAGACAAAGCTCAGACATATATTGAATACAAAAGAAAAATAATGAAAATTTTTCAAGAAATAAAATCGAATTTAAAATAAATTCTGTTAGAAGTTAAACAGACAAAAACACTTGACTCAATTTAATTCATACATGTTGATATAAATTATATTATGCATCAATGCCATGAAATTAAAAAAATATTGAAAATTCAATATATCTATAATTCTTGCTAATTATTTCAATAATCTACTTTTTATTTTATTATTCTCTAATTTTGGAAGACATTTAATAGTTTTGCACATTTAACCAGTAAACATGCATAATTGAAGTTTAATTTAAAATCTATAAATTCATTTTTTATTTCAGAAATTCAAATGTTTGGATTTTTTTTTCCAAAAGAATAATAAATTATTAGAGTTATTAAAAAACACTTGGTAATTTTAAACATATAGAAAGTTTAAAAGTTCTCAGTTTGATTAGTATGAGATCGATTTCAATTTTTCATTGTTGTTGTTAGATTGGATATGAAAACAAGAAAAATGTAATGTACAAAATGTTTCATTCGTAGTTTGGATGAAATATCGTAACATGGAAGAAAAAAAAATGAGGATAGGCTACTACGCTAATTATTTTCCAATGCGAATTTTTATAAGTACAATATAATTAATTGAAATATTTTCCTTTATTTAATGATTTATTGACAAATTTAGCATTTCCGAATTGCCATCGACGTAATATTTTATTTTTTTGAACAATAAAAATGAAATAGTGCTATATTTTTCTTTCTTTTATATAAATTTTAATATCCTAATGCATATGTATAATTCGAATCAATTATACTCAAAATAATATATATATATATATATATATATATATATATATATATATATATATA
>JAOUZG010039019.1:6312914-6352649 GCA_026289955.1 Argiope argentata
TATATATATATATATATATATATATATATATATATATATATATATATGAATTTATTACTACACTTACACGTGAAAAACAATAAAAGTCGCTTCTAATTTCTAAAAAGATACCATAAAAATATGCAAGAAAAAATAGAGAACTGAAGCTCTGTGCCAATAACAAAATAACTTATAAATAATACCGCATTTGAAGAGTGTGCTTGGCTAATCTTAGTTAGCTATTTAATGGCTTTCCTAACAGAAGTATGATTAATTTTTAAATAATAAACGCATTCATTTTATGTTGATGTAAAATGTGAATTCAAATAGCTTAATATGAACACAATAGAAAATGGTAGGCTAAAATTAATTCATTTAACGGTACCATAAATGCCTTTTTAGGATTCTTTAAAATACTTAATAGGTTTGGCTTTACTTCTAATGATAAAGACTAAAACTTCTGACCTTTAATCACTGAGTCTCCCTCTGTATGATTAGATTTAAGGTAAAAAAATATATCGTCACACTGCCTTTTTATTTGACCGGATAAGTATCTGTTTAACGTTAAGCTATGGTGAAAAGCAAATAGGAGAGAGGAAAACCTCAGGTCTTAGCTAGAAAAACGAACTTTTTGATATTTGTCATCGGTTAATAGAAGTTCGATTTGGTTTAATTTTCTCTTTTTTTAAAATAAGTAAATTATATATACACGGTTTATTATTAGATATGAAAATAGAAATTACAATTTCAGTGTGTTTTATCATTATCTCAACAATTAAAAGCATGAAGTAAAGAAAGATAATTTATCCCTAGATTGGACTAAATTCATTTGAATTGATTATTCAAAATATATTTAAATATCTGGAAAGTAGTACATTTACAAAGTAGTACATAAAGTAGTCACAGAACTACAGCAATGACTAGATAATAAATATTTCATATAATTATAGCAACGAAACTACCAAGTGAATTTCGAAAAAAGTATTAAATGTTAAATAATTTATTACATTATTTTCGTTTAATTGATTACAGATATGTGGCTTTCCATGGAACAACATTATAAATTCATTAGGATAGAAAATAATTTATCGACTTCTCAATATAAATAAACATTTGAAAAACTCTAGGGTAGTATGCAAAACTCTCTGGTGGAATTCGTAGAGAAATAATTTTTTTTTACTATAAAGGACTTTTTCAAAGAACCATGTAATTACCATTTTTCCTTTAGTTTAAAAAATAATTCAAATTATTTTACTGACTTAAATAACATGAGCGAATTTATAACATGCAATATCGGATTCTCGATTTTTGTATATCTATTTTTGCATTTCTTTTTTACAGTAATTAGCAAATTATAAATATACCCAAGATTTATTCATTGACAAAGAAATGAAGGCAACGGAATTGTGATAATATTAAATTTATTTTCTTCTCCGTTTTCATTCTTTCATTTAACATCAAACAAATTATTCAATTTCGGGTTCATAATTTGACGAAACCATTTTCCTTTCATGTCTTTTAAAAAACAGCTGAAAGCTCCGGAGTAAAATCATATAATCTACTCATCAAATGTAAGAAACAGTTAGTCATTATAAAAACAATACAAAGGATATATTTGCATACCATTCATTGTAACAGAGACTGTTTATGGTGCGCAGTTTTTGAACTCTTATATCGAATCACTTAAAACATTTCAGAACCCTCAACTCTATTTAGTTTATTAATTAATCATTATAAAATATCTGTATAAACATACTTTTTGAAACTTTGTTTGGTACATAAATGTAATCTTAATACTTCAACAGAAACAGGAAATGCCACAGATTAGGTTTAAATAACTTTTGAAAAACTGATTAAAATTAGAGAAATAATTCTACACAAAGGAAATTTTTGTCACCATAAAGCTATCCTTTAAAAGCTCAAAATAGGTGTTTAAAGAATTTTTTACAGCAATATGTTTTGAAGTTATGTTTCGAAAACATTAAATCATTCTCTCTCCATTTCCTCCCCTTTAAGAGAAAGTAGAAATTGTTTTTAATTGCGCAATTATTATTTCTAAAACCAAGGAGCATGCGTCCCTAATTTTTATCAATTCCATCAAGGAATGTTTAATTGTATAGATATTAGAATCAAGAAAAATCATTTAACGATAATTAATAACAAATCCATCCAGTGACATCACAGAGACAAGGCAAAGTTAATAACGCAAATTATGTAACTACAAATTATATTGCACTTTTCTTTTCTTCGAGAAGTACAATCGATTCTATAATCAAATTAGTGTGTACATTTAAACCATATCAAGTGTGCAAAATTTCGTCACAATTTCACCAAAACTTCTGCATGTAAATTTTGAATAACTTACTAAAAAATAAAGAGACGACCAACGCACGTAAGCTTATGCGTTTTATTTCATATTTGTGGCTCAACAACAAAAGAATATCTATACTAAAACCCAATAAACAAATCAGATCCAGAATTCTATATCTTCTAAACATCCTTTGAAATACACGGCATAAATATTTCAAAATACCATTGCATAATCACTTATTTTCTAAAGCTAGTAGCCATCTTGTTAAATGTTACAAAAAATATAAAAAAAAGCTACGTTCCTGAGGAACACCGAAAAATACCAGGTAAACAAACTGAGAAACAACGTAAGCGGGATCGAATCTATAAAAGCATTCTCGTTTGATGGAATATTGTCACGCGGTTTTACCGTCTCAGGACGAAAGGTAGAGTTCACGATCAATGTAAATCCAATCTCATTGCATCGCCAGGAAAGTAGTTTTTGGGGCCGAGTGTTTCCTATGGGGGTTTGTCATCTCACAAAAAGACCTCGTACAAAAAGATCGCGTAAAAAGATCAAATTCTTAGAATTTTCTATCGCCCCCTTCTTCCCAATGCAATGGAATTCGATTTGGTAGCAAGGGTTATAGTGATCTAACGTAACGTAAAATTTCTAAACCAATAAAAAATTGAAGATTTCTATTTTTTTAATTCTTTTTTGTTTCATACCAAAAATGTAAATACATTTTTTTGTTTTGTTTTTGACGACGGCGAGACGAACGTGAACAATTTTTTGAAGAATACAGAAGATAAGAAGCTGTATGAATTTGTGCCGTTTGATACTTGATATCCTCGCATTACTAGACTTTTTTTCCATAACCGATTGATTTGTTTATTGCTCGGCAAAGACGAAGATAAAAATCCATACGTAAATGCATTGAATTCAGTTCTAGTATTGAAAGTTTAATGTTTCTTTAGTATTGAAATTTCCTGGAGAGTTGATCTAATTTATTTATTTAGCAGAATTGACTCTTTGGTAAATTGTTTGTTTTATATTTTTAATAAATAATTTGTGCATTAAAATTAAATTCATAAAAGCCACTTTATTGCCAGATATTCTTGATGTATCGCCTTACTTTCTTGCTCAGTAGCCATTTGATCTTTTTAATGTTCACCAAAGTCGAGAATAAAGCTTTTCTATCAAAATTATTTTTAACGCATAGTTAGTTAAGTAGTTATATATTTACTTATATGGTTATTATACTCTTCGAATTCAAACTGTAAGCTAAATTAGTTTAAAATTAAATCCATCATGAATTACGCCTAATTAATTCATTAATGTTGTAAATGTTCTTTAATTTCACTATATTATCTAATGTATTTTTAATTTTAATTATAAAACTTGCAGATAATTTACAAAGTAATATTAATGAAATCATTAAAACATTAAAAAAATTATTTCAAAATTAACATTTGTTTTACCTATTTTTTAATAACCAACCAACTACGTTTTGGCATATGTTAGTCTTTATATTAAGTTATCAATTAGTTTTATATTATGTTATCATTTATCAATGTTTGTTTGGGGAGATGTATGATAAAAATAATTCTTAGCATTTATATATTTATATACCAGTCATGCGTAAAAACAAAAATAGTTGAAATTAAATACGGCTTCTAACAGATCTAGTACAAAAAATTTTAAAAAAAATACATCAAATAAAATATGCTAAGATGCCTGGACTCAAGATGATAAAAAAATTATGAACTATCTGGGATCAAAACACGAGAAAGAATATAAAGATAAAATGGTAAAAATGCAATCAACTATTTAGGATCGAATTTCGTCTTTTAATCATCAAAGTATTGCATTTTTTTCTAAGTAATTGCTTCTGATCTTGAACAACCTGAGCAAATGAATTAAATCGGGCGAATAATAGTCAGATCATTGAGATACCTTTTTTTTCTGATGATAATTATTTCATTTGGTTGATCCGGATAGATATAAACAACTTATTTATAATCTTTGATTTCTTGAGAAGGATTTTTTAGAAGCCAGCAGTTATCTGAAGGCGTTACGTTTTGTGGAGTGTCTTTTCTTTCGGGATATAAGATTTATTAAACTGTTAAAAACCATCTTTTTGTTTATTCAGTTTTTCAGCATGGAATTCATGTTTCATGAAAGGCAAAGTACGCTACTTTTTTTAGTGCTACAGTACAATAATTTTGAAATACCATGATCAAAGTTAATGAATTGCTTTCAGTTAGAAATACATGTCCTTTGAAAAAAAATTGGAATATTTTTCATGATTTATTACAAGTAAATTGACCCACTATTTAACATGCAGCAATACAAAGAGTTACAATTCTGATATTCAGTATAGTACGAAATATTACAGGATTTAATTCTAAAAATTTCTGATATTATTTTTAGCATAATTGTTGCAAAAAGATAAAAATCACCACACGATATATTTAATTTAAAATAAATTTAATCCATAATTCAGTTTTGTTTTTTTGTTTTTTTTGCTTAAAGAAATTATACACTGAACATTACAAGTTTAATGTATAAAAATTTCAAAAAACTTATTTTATAGTATTGTTCATTAATTATTAAATGATTTCATTTGAAAATGCTTATAGTGTGCATTGCTTTTTTCATAATGCAGCATGAAATTTTACAGAGAGAGCATTTGACCCATCTGTTTTTGAAATATTGAATTTATTAAACTTCTATGAGTCCAAAATGTTATTGAAAACTCCAATTGAAATTCATCTTAATGAAACAGTATTCATAAAAAATTCAATACATTTCTAATCTGTTCTGCAATATTTAGAAATTATGATCACAGCTTTATTATTTCTAAAATTATAAATTTCTTTTAAATATGGATGCAAAACTGATACCTAAAGACAAATTTTCAGCTTCATAATGATGAAGAACAATTGTATTTCATTCTCACTTCATAGAAAATTTTCTAAAAATTTAAATCCCTTCAATAAAAAATAAAATCTTACTTTAAAAAATAATATATACGGTATGAACTGAACCTAGCACACTATAACTAATTAGGTACCTAAAATAACCTAAAATGTAATACGAAAACAATAAAAAATAAAGTAGAAAATGCAGAATGAATTTATAAAAAATATCTTATTAAAATATTTATTAAAAGATATGCAAAGCATATTTTTGCTGACAAAATAAATAAGAGAAGAACATCGAAGTTTTGGAAAACAAAAATGCTACTAAAAATAAAAACATACTACGTATTTGTTCGAATAAAGAAAACTGAACTTTTTGTTTAATATTAAAATCAAATCCAATTGGCTCATTATTTTGCAAAGATAAAAATATTACATTTTGAAGAGAGGATCACAGAGAATATTTTTTTTCTGAAGAATGGTAGAAACAAAGATGAGAAAAACAATATTTTCTTTTGACTTTCAACTAAAAATAATTTTTTCATTGCTCTGTAGAAAGTTTTGGGAAAAGAAATTCTTAATTCTGGAAGAGAGAAAAACGGATTTTTGCGTCCGCGTCTTGTTTACTCCCAGAAAGGTCTGAGATCAACTAAGGCGTATTCAGTTCTGAAAAGAGGAAAAAATATTTACAAAATACCCAGTGTACTATTATGTTGGCAAAAAAAGAAAGAATCCGGGATGGAAACTCTAAATCCACTAAGATCAAATGTATCCCTTTAATCAATAAAATCATGTCCTCTCCTTTCCTGCAACAAATCCTGTTTTCTTGTTTCCAAAGTATTTCTTTCTTTTCAGGATGACCGAAACATTCTTCAATAAAAAAAATTCTGAAGACAAAAAAAATCCTGGTACATCCATCAAAAAATCATAGTCCTTGATTATAAGTTGAGGACCAAGGTGTGATGAAAGCATAACTCGTAGCAAATCCCATAATGCCATGCAACACAAGCTGTACAAGCGTACACAATCAATAGCTGGATCTAGGATACGTTACAGGCACTTTAGATCCTGATCCAGGTTGATACAGAAAACTTTTTTGGCTAGCCTGTCGAACTAAGCCCTCTGAACAAAAGTTTTCTTGGATTTTTTTCCTTTTTCTGTTTGTTCAACTATTATTTTCGTAATGGAGCTGGATGTGAATTGGAACTATTCTTAGAATTTAAACTTCGAAGAATTTTTCCAAAAGATTGTAAAAGCAATTTGCTGATGCATGAAAATGGCTTTTAAAAGCGCCTTCATTCTTTTAAATCAGGTATGGAGAAGGGTTTCTAAGTCCTTTAAATTATATTTAAGGCAGGGTGAGATTTATAAACTTAATTTATTTTCAGATGAAGAAGATACTGATATGCAAATCAATTCAGCCTTGATTTAATTTAGAAAATTTGGCAAATATGTTTCAGAGTTCCTCATAAGAACTTAGTATTTTTTTATCTAATCAAGAAGAATGGAATACGTTTATGCACATTAATATTGATATTAAATATAATCAGGTTTACTAAAATATCTACATTCTGCTATATATATATATATATATATATATATATATATATACTTGAAGCAAAGAATTAGCAGTATGGATCTAATTATACTCCAATTCATTGAAATTTGTATTTAAAGCGAAAGAATTTGTATTTTTAATAGAGGTAGTCGCAACAACATGGTTTATTGGGGTTTTTTTCTTCAACACCCGGTTTTTAGTTTTACATTAAAATTTTTTCTTTAGATCAGGAAAATAAATATAAAGTAGAAACATTTGTAGGATGTAGCATGCAGAGTTTTAAATATATAATTCCATGTTATGAAAAGAAAAAGAAAAACTTCCTAAAAATTCATTCAAAATTATTAGTTTATTAAAGGAAAGTTGTAAATATGTAGTTAACAAGATCGACCCAGTTTTAAATTTCTTTATTATTTATTGCATAATGAGGTGCAATTCATTTTGAATCTTGAAATCTCGCCTAACCTTGACAATATATCGATAAAAATATTTTTTAATCAGAACGAGTGAGAAAAAAACAGTGTTCAATTTACATTCTATTAGATTTACACTAATTGAAAAATTTGCCGCAAAAAAAGGTAATTCTATTTCTTAAAGTTTTCGATAAACTGTACACATTTTTTTACAAACAAAATTTCTAAGTTGTACAAAAATAAATATATTTTACATTTCCTAAAAACTTTTTAGGTATGAGTAAAAGATACAAGGATAAGATCAAGGCATTTTCCCTAAAAAATATATCCTCCAGATAACATGATTTAAGCGTGATTGTTTGACTACTTCTTTCTTGAGTCTTCCACTTCTTGTAAGAAAAGCATTTCTCAAAAAATTAATACTTCAATAAAATATCACTAAAATTTATTTCAAGAAAATTCCAGTTTAATTACAGTATTTATTTTGATTTTACATGCGGAAAAATTATTTTTTTATATCGTCATATCTTCCACGCTAGCTCAATATTATCTGGTTCATTTGATTGATTGTAGTACATCAGGATACATAATATCCTTTTGTTACATCTATTTGCAAGCTAATTTCAAATTCATGTACAAAATATTAACCAGAAAGAAATGGAAGTTTTCGTATAGAAGTGTTTTTTCTCTTACTTAGAGGAGTAAGAAAGCTTGAATAACTTTAAGAGATACCTATATCTCGCAATAAATTAAACAGCTAGTTATCTGTTAATCATCAGATTTTTTGAATTACGAACTTTTGAAAAACTTGATTATAAATACATCTTTCTTTCACCGAACGAAAAAGTTCTTTTGAAAACTATAATCAGCTTAAAAAGGAAAAAAGAGAGATGATGAATCTTTTACACCTTAAGTATTCTAAATTAATAGGAAAAACAATCAAGTTGCAACTTGAGGTTCTTACAGCTATGCGAACTGAAAACATTAAAACGATTTTGAAAATCTCCAAAATATAGAAAGAGATATTTCGATGATCAGTTCTTTATTATCATCTATCTACAAATAATTAACCTTAGTAACAGTTTAATTGCAAAATAAGATTAAGATTTAAAAGAAGAGTATTTCTATACACTTCAGGGATTCCTCTGAGAAAATATAGCTTTGTTAGCAGTAATCTAAGAAGTTTTTCAAATTCTTTATATGTTTAAAACTACTAACTCGTAGTATATAACAGGATCATAGACTTTTGCTGAGTTAAAGAAATAAATTAGAATACGATTCTATGAAAGAATTTTGATGTAATCCTAGGCTTTTCAAAATATTTGCATAATTTTTTGCATGCAAAAATTTAAATGGTATTAGTACATTTTTTTTTAAAAAAATAATTCTAAGCTTCTATTGATTTTGAATACCATTTTAATACCTAAATATGCAAATCTCTATAACTGCAAGGCAAATAATGGGAACAATTCTTTCAAAAATTTCTCAGTACTTCATTAATTCTGAAAAAGTGTAACTGCCATAAAAAAATTAGTTCTTAAGTTCTCGGAAATATTCATATTTATTGAATATTTTACCATTTTTAAGAGGCTTTATATATATGCAGATTTCTTAAAAGTGACTTTGATATACAAATAAGCTTTAAAAAAGAGTTTTAACAGCAAATTTATAAAAACCAAAAGATTTTCTAAAAATAGCATTAAATCAGTGTTGTCGTTTAAAAGATGTTTTTTTTTTAATTTTTTGAGTGGGTGTTGTTTTTACTTTTTTTGCATATATTTCTAAAAGATCTTTTTCCCCTTTTCTTATATATTGCACTAATTAACTTTCTGTGTTTTTTAGGGGACAAAATCAATTTGTAAGATGAAACTAATTTTAAATGAAAAAAGAACAAAATATGATTGCTGTTTGATAAATCACTCAAATTTAGCTGTTAATTCGATTAATTCCCCCAAAAGCTAAGAAAACTAAAAAAAAAGCTATTTAATTCTGAAACCTGACTAAGCAAACAAAAATGATTGTAATAGAGAAAAACATAATCCAATTATTATTATCACTATAGTCTATCCTAATAAACTTTTTCCACTTTTTTTTCCAAAAAATGTCCAATATCAACTTAGCTTGAACTTCATATTTAAAAGATTTGAATATCTCCAGGTTACATCTCTTAATACTCTCTCTTGAAATTTATTGTTAATGCTGTGGTTTTTTTTTCTTCACCCCAGGCGAAACCAAAATTCTTTCAGAAAAGAATTTACGAAGGAGGACAAATATTAAATGTAACAAGTAAATTGAATTCCTTTTGGTTTTATAACTTTTAAGACAAGGGCGCTTTAAATATAAGAAATTCGATTCATTTTTAGACAACAGTAATGCTGTGATCAAACAAGGAAAGAAAGCTACATACCTCATCAAACTGCTATTTTTTTTTTTTTTGCTTTTTTTTACTTTATCCGCAGCACAAGAAGAAAATTTAAGTGTAATAAGCTTTCGATTTTTCAAAGCTAGTTTTATTGGATTTATTCTGGCGGAAATAACAACTCAATAAAAATGATTCCTTCATTAATCATTTCTTTTTGATAGGAAATGTTAAAAAAGAAGTAAGATACTGCACACACATAAAGGTGGAATGCTATAAGTTGACTGCATAGTGTTATACAAGATAACTGCTTTTACTCACATGTATCAAACTCTGAAAAAATTTTACCGTTGAAGACAGAAATACTTGTGTTTTTATCACAAATGCTTTTTTATGTTATTTCAGGTGGTAATTGCATTTAAAAAATTGTTAAAAAATGTTGGTATACATTTCCAGCAAAATAATTCTGGAATAATGGTCAAGATTCACGGGGTCTTTTGGTTTATTTTGGTTTAGTCAGATTGAATCTATTTGAATCTATACAAGCGCTATTTGGAATGAAAATTGAAATATTGACGAAATCCAAGCTGGCTTTATGTATCATCTTCAATTTTTTTCATGAATTCAATCCAAAAAAGTTGATGCAACTTTTAGGAAATTTAACTTTTAAACAAACTACCTCTCTTCCAGAATTTTACCTTAGCAAAATTACAGTTGTTCAGAAAATAATGATTATTTCAGTATCTATCCTCTTCAACTTAAAAGTAATATCATGATATTTATTTATTACAACAAATAAGGAAAGAAAATACGAATACATTTTTGAAGAAATGTATTATCATAGTAATTATATCAAAAATCACCTCTTTATATATTTTGAAAAATATTATTCCTCTCTAAGTAACTAATAATATTTTTTTTAATTCTTCATATTTTTATATACAAAGAAAAATCAAAACCACATCTTTATATACACTTCCTATACTTTATAAACTCTAATTCATTCAGAGCCATTTAATGAAATTTAAAATTATTTAATTATATAATAATTACAGAGAAAGCAATTTTTAAAAACAGAGAAAAATTTTATTTTTTTAAAATCCTGGTCTCCTAATGGATTAATATAAACAAAAAGTAGCTTGAAAGGAAAACATCTTTTAATTAATCATAAAATTTATCAAATTATAATACTCTTAATGTACATATCTATTAATATAATAAACTGTATAAGAAGAAAAATCGGATTTCAAGATCTTATAATTACTTATAAATACATTTTTCATTCAATTTAATTATGAAATCATTAAAAATAAAGATTTATAGTAATAATTATAAACAAACGCATAGGCAATTTTTTCGAGCTTGGATATCCAATTTTAATTCTGTATACGAAAACTTCTAAATTAATCCTTTATATATTGCAATAAAACGCAAATTAAATCATTTAAGGTTTGAAGGATTAAAAAAGTAAATAAAGTATAATTATAATTAGAGTGCTGTTAAGATTAGAAAAATCGTTTGCTGTCTTTTACTCATTAACTATCAAACGCTTTTTTCTCTACCATTTTATGTCGATTATTTAATATTTTTAAAGAATCGACAAAACTGAGTCTTTAATGAAGCAATTTTGAACACAGCTTCTGAACTAATTTGACTCTGATAGTGTATTTAGAAAAAAGTTCCAAAATTTTTATGGAGAATTATGAACATCCATTCTGGATACCCCGAGATAAGAATTACTTCTATTACTTATAAAAATTTTCATTGTTAATTACTTTTTGCAACAAAAGAGGATTATACTTTTTGAGAACTTATTTTTACCTTTTTTCTCTTTATTATATACGTATATATTTATACATACAAGAGAATCAATTGAATATCCATTTCTTATTTTTATTATTAGGTGCACGCACAAAATTAGAAATTTTATACTTTCGGAGTATGACAGTTTAATTATAAAATTTCGTGAATGATTTTAATGAATATTTTTAGTAAAGAATATCTTACTTTTTTTATTGTCAATTTTTAAACTGGCATTTTTATTAAAAAATATCATTAGTTTATAAAAAGATTTCACTAATCAGTTACAATGTAATTAAATATTTTTTAAATTATACTTTTTGAATATTCTATGTATTACAAGGTAAGTAAATATTTTTAAAAATTACACTTTTTGAACATTATGCGTATTACATGATAAGTAAATATTTTAAAAAATAATATGTTCAAATATAAATCAATCATATGACTCATTTTCCTTATATTTCGCCAATCTCATTTTTCTACGTTTTCACGTAAACTAACTGATGATGTAAATTACAAACAACACTTTTAACTATCATAAAATATAAAACGATGATTTTTTCAAGTGTTGAAACAAAATTAATTCGGAATTGCAATTGTATGACTTTTAGCTTTAATATGTAACACAAATATGCTGAAACCTTTCTTGCTGAAGGTGATGAATAAAACCCGTTACAGAATATTTTAAAATTCTCAAGTGCTCATAAAATAGATACAAATGTAGCTTGTGGTAAATTAAAAAAATATAATAAACATTCAACTTCTTATTTATTTTTCTTTTTTCATAAATTAACTCAAAGATAAGAAGAATCTATAAGCTTATCTTATAATAGACTGTTAATCATAAATTTGTTCATTTTATTAATAACTTTGAGTATACTTTAGTTCCAATGTATAATTATTTTACTCTTATCTCACACATTTTTCTGAGTGTTAGTTTTTGTTCGAAAAAATTTATAATACGTTCAGAGAACATTTTATTAATTTTCATACTTAAATAATTTGCTTTTTAAAATCCTCATTGTAATACTTTTAGTTTATAAAACTGCCTAAAATTTTATCACTATAATTATTCACATTGATTTGAATAACCTTAATGAGACATTTATAAAATTTTAAATCTTATTGCTGTCATGCAGACTCTAACAAAGCTACATTTCATTTCCCTTTATATCATTTGTAAAATTTATTTGTCTGAGCTTACATAACGTAGTCTTATTTCTTTTCGGAGATCAGTTTCAATATACAACTATTTGAATGAATGTAGTGTCTTTAGATACTTAAAGTGATCTTTTTTTTTTAAATCAATCCTTTTACTTAGATAAATATTTTTAGAAATACAGTACGCTCTCGAGTATCCTACCTAATGTGGCTGAGGGGTATGCCGAATAGTAATAACGACGGATAGGCTGGAGTTCTGTGAAGTCATTTCTTTGCCTATCAACGACAGAAAACAAACTTTTTATAACAAAATTCATTGTTTAAGTAAGTATTTTTCCACTTCTTATTGATTACTAAACCCTCCATTTATCTCAAGTCACGTATCATGTGAAGCAGCCCTTGCCTGATGTATCATTTAAAAGAGTATAAATTGCTCATATTTTAACATTAATTGTCTAACTGTAATACTTAACTTAAACGTATGAAACATAAACAATGTTTTTAATGCAACGCCTTCTCTTTCTCATTTAATTATAATGAAAGGAAACTTGGCCGGATAGAACGAAGCCGGATAGTCTAGAACTGGATACTCGAGAGTGTACTGTATGATTAGAAATAATATCATGCAGACTTACCTCATGAGATCTAGACGGTTACTTCAATTTGTCGTCCAAATTCTTCAACCTAACATTTTTATTTTTAGAAAAATGCAAGATATTTTTTGCTATAATTAATACATTGATTTATTTTTTATAGCGCTAAATTTTCTCAAATTGATTTCTTCTAATCTTTCATTGTAGCCTTTTTGTATTTAGAAAAAAAGTAAGAATTTTTTTTTTACTATAATTATGTATATTGATTTAATTTTATGAATATGTATATTGATTGCTTTTTACAGTTATCCATATTCATTTCTTTTAAGCAATCATAAGGTGAAATTTATAAAATTTAAATCTTATTGATGTCATGATGATAAGATTTAAATGTATCACTTTTTACATTTTTATAGCACCCTCTAAATTGCTTTCTGAATTAAACTCAAATAATCGATAAATCTAATGCATTCAACTACTTATATACTACTTTTCAAAATCAATATTATAATTAGAGATTTGAATAAATAAGTTAAGATATTATGCAGATAAGATTATTTTTAGAGATAAGATCATGCAAACTTACCTCATGTGATTGTTACGAATCTCTCAATTTTGTTTTCTAAATTCTTAATTGTAGAGTTTTTTTATATTTAGAAAAGTGTGAAAACTTTTTATATTACAATTATACAAATTTATTAGAAGTAAATAGAATTTCTATAAATAAATATATTTGTTTTTTAAACAACCTTAATAAAACTTTATATAAGTTAAAGTACTATTGATATCCTTTTGGTGGAAATATATCAACATTTATTTTATCTTTTCATTTTTTTAACATTACTTTCCAAATTTATTTGTTTTTATTTAAATAACACCCCTAAATCTCTTTCTGAATCAATATTCTATAAGTTCAATACACTTTGCTACTTGACAACAATGTTTTCTGAAATCATTATTATTTTCAATGTTTTCAAGAAATGTGTGCATGGAAAACTGCAGAGAAAATTATTGTTTAGTTTAGAGATAAGATCATGCAATCTTACCTCATGAGATCGTGATGGATCCCTCAACTCAGTCAGAGCCCTGTAGTTTAGTCCTCCGCCACCTTCAGTACCAGAGGAAGTCCATGGAACCACAGCAGTTGCAGTAGTCTGTAGGAAAACATTTTTAATTAATACAACCACAGCATGGAACAATTTAACGTACCATATTTAAAAAAAAATTGGTTAATTCGAATCAATTGGAAATTTAATTTTTATTTACATCTATTAAAAATTATTTAATTACATTTATTAAATAATTTAAAAAAATATTATTATTATTATTATTTAATTAAGTGTATTGATTTTGTGTTTAGAAGCGAAACAGGGCATATTTTGGATCGGATAAAATAATTCGGAGTCGTAGTCAGATGACGAGGTAGAGACTTGAGTAAGTGCACAGGATGGAAGAAATTTGGCTGTAATTGTTAGATTTAATGAATACCAAGTGGATTACTTTCGCAATATTATAATATTTAAACAAAAATTATGCAATCACATATCATAATTCAGAAATTTAGCTTAAGGGTTCTACTAGCTGATTGATAAATGTAGTATTCGTAACTTAAAAATTATTGAAGAATAACAATGCCAGTCGGTAATATTATATACAATACATTATGTACAGTGAGAGAAATTTAAATTTAATAAAGAATGCAAAAAATAGTAAAAAGGAAACAACAGTTCATTAAATTCTCTCAAAAGAATAAAATGCTCAATTGTATGCGTAGGATTTAGTTAAAGTAGATTTTAAGTATTGAAATTTAAAAATTGAAATAATACAAAAAAAATTTTAAAAAATATAATGTAAATAATTATTTTGCTAGCATAATAGTATATAATTAAAAATAATTTCATAAAACACAAGTAAAAAAAATTATGTGATTAAAATAATCTTTAGTTTCAGATCTGGGTTTCCTTTTAGTATATGTTGTCACAACCTGTACTAAAAATACGAATAAATATATATACCTATACAATAAAATTACAATTATTTGTGTGTACCTATACAAATGAAACACCGTATTAACTTACTTTTCAGCATAGTTAAATAGAAATAAAATTTAATTTACCATATCATTTAATTAACCCCACTCAGAGGGAAAAATATAAACTTAAAACGCTAATAATATATTATTTATGTTCATATTACTTTTTAACTTGCCGTTTTTAATTTGTAATAAACTTTTCATGAAATCAATTTCATAATTAATTCCTTTGCTGATGTAAAATATAAAAAAAGTGTATAAGTGAACAAGGGATAATTAAATCTGAAACTGAAGCTTAATATGTGAGAAAATAAATATTTCAGACAAGGATTTTTTACTTAATAAGTAATAATATGTAATTAGCCCCTTTTTTATAAAAATTAAAATAAAATTTGAAATTATAAAACTTTTATGAATACTCGAACTTTAAAATATTAGGAATTAATTCATATAATTTTTTTATTTTTGTTTTTAGCTCGGATATAATGAAGAGTTGCTATTCTTAAATAAATTTATGCCCTCAAAAAAAAAAAAACTGGAAAAAATTTTATGCTTTTTAAGACTTAAAAAATAATACTCTAGGGATTATGAGTTAAAAAGATCTTTTTAAAAAAACCACTCTTCACGCTGGATCAATTTCTATTTCAAGAGCTGTAAATCACGCTTTCACTAAATCAATACAAGTGTTTTAATTATGAGCTATAATTATTTCTACAAAGCATTTTATTCAGAAGTAAATAAATATTACTTCCACAAAATAGGCACCGAATTTATAGTTTTTTTTTCACTTTTTTATTTAAAAATAAACAGCAACTTATTTTTCTTTATAGTCTGGTTAATTAAGCAAATATCTCTTAAAAACCTATGCCTTTGCTTAATTGAGCGCGATTATTGCATACACAACTTCTAACCAGCGTGATTTTTTTAATTATTTAAATAAAAGAAATTCCTTTGCAGAATAATATAAGAATATTTTCTTCCTAATTATTTCCCTTCTTACAAATATATTTTATTTTCATTCAAAATATCGAAACAAATTGTTAAATGTCTAAATTATGTCAGAATATTTGACATTTAACATTAATAAATACTACTTGTTTTGCCTATTAGCATAAGATAATATGAATTTCAAAAAAATTCTTTTAAAGATTCTTTCGCATGCAGAGAAAAAAATGCATTTTCTTTCATTCAAACAAAAAACAATTCTATAGTTCAAACAGATTTTAAGATAAAAGAGTATAGAATCACAGAAAAAAACTCCTCAACACTACGCAACCACTTGCAAGTTTAGTCTTCGTTTGATAGCAATTAAAACAAAAAAAATATCAATAAATATCGTAATTAAATCTGAAAGTAAATACATATCTCAAATTCCTAACTAAAATTATGTAATATAAGCATAGATTTCCTAAATTTGTTTAAATGAAATAAAGCATTTATTTTATGTTTAATGTCCATGGCATTTTAAATATGTAAGAAATTTTTAATAAATGCGTAGCTTCTAATAACTTACTTATATAAACGTGTGATCACAAAAGCCATCAATCTGCAATTATATTATAAGTGTATTATTTAAAAATTACGTTTAGATTAATTTAGTCCCATTACGTCCCGTTTGGAAGCCAGTCAAGGAATATTCAGTGACTTATCTTGCAATTTTGAACTATGGTAAGATGAAAAGGACGCCATTTGTGCTGACAACTTCTCCTCAAGTTTCCAAACAAAACTGATGGGGATGTTTTAAATCAAGTTGTCAGATTTATCATGTATTAAGTATTTATACGTATGGGATCTTTAATGGAATCTGATCTCGAATTTATGACTCTACTGTCTTGAAGCTAAGATATCCCAACTAGGTCACAGTAGTCATGTGATAATAAGTGTGAAAAAAGCATCGCTATACATTTTATAATATTATTTTCCCTACTAGGAGACTTATAAAAGAAATCTAAAAATCTCCAGTTAAAGTACAGACTTTAATTGTTAGCCTAAAAATGATTTTTTTAGTTTCGTGTTAATGTTGACGATATTTTAAGAGATAATTCCAAACAATAAACAAGTATTCATGTATATTTGTGGCAAATATGAGCAATTGTTGCTTTCATTTTGTGTTATTGAAGGCAAAAACAGATATCTCCAGTAATTTCGCAATATTCTTTCCTCCACTAAGTCCTTTGAACGCAGCTACATATTCCATCCTGCAAACTAACTTTCATACGTGTAAGGATTAGGGGCTGTAGATTTACTCCTTTGATGACAGAAACCACGCCGAGCCGTAGGAGATTTATACTTGATCCTTTATTCCGGGCCTAACGTAATTGCGAACACTGGCTAAACAAGGTGAAGCCTAGCAAACGATGAGACACGACCAGCTTGTTTGTGGTTCAGACGGTACGTCTATCTGGTAATAAACTAGGATCAAGAGTATACTGGAGCCCGTTGTAAATCGAACCATAATTCTGGACTATCCCACCCCAGATAATATCGGGTTATGAATGTACAGATGAGTGTTATTAAAAACGATCTGCTTTGTTAGTCGTTAATTGGTAAATAGTAGAGCCTTGAACTATTTTTGGATAAAGTCATTCCACTTTAGGTACAACATAAAGACGAAGATGATGGAATTTGAATGAAGTTTCATTATTAAATTCCTCGTGTGGTTACTGAAAGTACTCCGGCTATTTTTAGATCGCTCAGTCGGCGGGGTAAAACAATGAAATCTACTCTCTCCTACTTTATTACGTTGCTTTCTATGAGCATAAATACTTTGCGTAGCATTTATTCGGCTCAGACTAACGCCTAGATGACGCAAAATATACCCGCTCATATCTTTCAATCTCTTCATTTATCCATCTTCAAAGCATGTCATTCGTGGAGTTCCGTGGTCATTTTCTTGTGTTTCACTTTCGCGCTAAAGGGGTGAAGGAAGAATATTACATGACCGAACAATGTTTCCATTTTCGTTCCTCTATACCTACCCCCTTCTCTTTTTATATTAAATTCTTGAGTTTGTTCAGGGTCAGGAAAATATTATTTTTGGACGGATTAAATGGGTAGAATTTTATTTCGTGGGATTCAGAATTTTCTTAGCGTCGAATTTAGAAGATATGTGAATCGATTTTTGATCATGTCGGTTAGATAATTTTTAATCTTAAACAAAGCAGCCATATATATCACTATCATTTATATTATTTCAATTTGAAATTAATTTTGCATACAGGGATTATTAGCTAAGAGAAATTTTATTATAATTTTGATTTGAGTAGGACTTTTTCTGAACGAAGAAATTTATATAACATTATTAGATCTTATCATTAAATGAATTTTAATAAATATTTAATGTCAAAATTCTTTAAATTACCTGGTATTTATTCGTATTTTTTAAAATAAAAATTGTGTATTGTAGGATTAAGGGTTTTAAAACTCTAATTAATTAACTCTAATAATGTTTTCCTACAACTTTTATTAGATTAAATAGTTTTTGTTTAGTCATATCTGAAATATTCTTTTATCGTTTTCAAGATTATATAAACCAAAATTTACAGAATAATTTGCACTTAAATGTTAAATTTCCAGTATATGTAAGCGATATTTAGTTTTTAATGAATATTATATTAACTTAGGAAGCTATACATAAGAATGGAACTTATGGAAATTAGTGGAACTTAATATTACTTTTAGGAAGCATTTTATTTTGTAAATCCAGCTTTGTTCTTGTTAATGAAGTTTCCTTAATTATTTTATATTTCAATTTTTTTAAAAAAATATCTTCGGTAGTTCTAGGCTGAGGAATACATTAAGTTTATAGGCATATAACAAAATTAATTTTAGTTTGCTGCATTTATATTTTTGGCATCTTCATACAGATACATTAATTAAATTTGCTATGATTTTTATTACAGATAAAGTTCTTTTAAATTTCAGCAGCAAAATTCTAAAATTCAAGTCAGATTAAATTTGAGAATAAAATTTCTTTGGAATTGAAAAAAAATTAAAACGAAAGGTTGATTTGAAAGTTTCTTTTTCACATGACTATACTGAAAAGTAAAATTTACAGATAAGACAGATAATAATTGAAAATTAAATTAATAATTTTATACTCACAAGTAAAAATTAAATATTTATGAGATATTTACCAAGTTATCTATGCTAAAGATAATTTCTTAGCCTAGTTTAGATTCCTACTTACCCTTAAATTTATAGAAATTGTGCATTTTTAAAGTTTGTATCTTTATTGCAAATAATACAGCATTAAGAAGCTCAATTTATTGATTAAATCCTTTAAACAACCGTTATCAATTCTTTAGAAAACTTCATATGAGTACTTAATCAGTTTTTCAAGTTCTATTGTTTGAGGAAAAGGAATGAAACACAATTGCTAAGAGAGAAATATAAGAAATTAAGTATGAAGTAAAATTTTAGGATAAAAAGACAAAATTAACGTCTTAGTTGGTGCATTTTCTCTACTATTTAATTTTATTCGTTTATGTTTTATAGTTGATTCAAATGGAATTATCCATAAAAATGTGGATTATATTTATCTATTAAAAGTAATTTTTGTATTAAATAATAACATTTTTAAATATTCCTAAATTGTTGTTTAAAGTCATAAAAATGCGATCAATCAAAGCACGTGCATCTTGGTGATAAATACTTTCAAAGGTTAAAATCATTGTTTCTCGTTTGAAATGAAAGTACTTCTATATAAGCGCCTACGTATGACGTAAATATTTAATTCTTAAAACCCAGTCATAAAAATGCCCTCAAAATTTGTTCAATATTTAAAAAAAGTAAAACTAAACATACAAGCATCATAAAAACTTTTACACAGCTATTTGAAGACGAAAATACTAAATATATTTTTTAAAATGTATCATCTTTATTCATAATTTATAAACGAACAAAAATCTTTAATACGATTTTTTTAAAATAATCAGACTTTCGAGATTTACTATTATCTTTTAAGAAGCCGATGAAGAAATTTAATGTAACCATATTTTTAAAAATGAGGTTTCATTATATTTCTAACTCATTACACCACTCCTTTGTTTCGTTTAAAATTAGAAATGAGTAGTGATTGGTGCCCACATTATTTAAATTACGCATTGAAATTTTGAAACTTAGACGTGATTGATTGTCTGCCAAAGCGCAGTTTCACTTAAAATAATTTTGAGTAATGATAAGAGCGAAAAATTTATGCTAGACAATGAGAATTAATAATGGAAAGGTCGCGTAATTAGTGCGTACATTCGATCACGACCTGAGTTTATGATACAATTCATGCTTCATTCAGTCAAAGTTAAAGATCTAGAGAATCAATCAGTTGAAACGATCGTCATCATCATCAGAATTTTATGCGCCCTACTTCTAGAAATTGAATTGGCGATAACATTTTTAAAACTGAAGATAAGGCAAAGCAGCATCAGTCTAATAATAAAGGTAGAATCGCATTGCATGGAGTAGGGAATATTTTAAAAGTAATTTGTAGCTTTGAAAGAGCAAGAAGACAAATCAATTGCTTTTCACAATTAATCACGGGAATTGCCGTGGAATATAAAATAAAACTTCTTCATAAAGTTTATGTTATGTATTTTCAACAATGTTTCATTTATTGGTATTGAAATTACAACTTTTGAAGTGAGGAAAATGATAAAAATGTAAGTAAACGATGTGAATTTTCCAGCAAAGTATGTCATTAGCAGGGAAAACTTTGGGCAGTAAAAATATAATTAAGTTTCTGAGATGGAAAGATATCATTGCTATTATTTTCTCACTGCTTCATGTATCTATTATTCAGAATATAAACTTCTGTAAATTGTATTTCACTATACTATTTCGTTAAATGTAACAAATTAGTGAACATTCCGTGTTATCTAAATTTTTATACTGCTTCTTCTGGAATATTAATACCCTACATTTGACTTTTGAGGATGAATCGAGCAGAATAAAAACTGTAACGGTTATGTTTTGTTGTTTGTAATGGCAATTGCCATAGACAATCTCGCTGATCCCTATCAGCAATTTTAAGCCGAAATGAGCGTCTCTTGTTTTGAAGTAGCGCAAACTGGGGCCAAGAGTACGATTTAGCTACTAACGCATCACATTCGCTTGCACAGCCCCTATTTACAGGGGGGGGTATCCCTCACATTACTGACAGAAAACAGAATAACAACCATACTCGAACCCAAAATGCCCAGATCACGTGGAAATCTAGCTACCCCAATGCCAGGACACCGAATGTAAAGGTTATTCCATATAAAAGTTAAAATATCGGAAAACTGCAAAAAAAATATCGCAATATCCGTAAAATTTTTAATATAAAAACTATTTGCAAGCTCTTTCAATTGGTTAGAAGACTAGTAGTATAATTTTAGTTTCAAAGCATTATTAAGCATTACTCATTTTATATTCTAAAGCAAACCAGGGACCTTCTTGAATCTCCTATTTATTGTAACTTTTAGCCTTCAATCAACTTATTAATAACCACAATAAAGTTTTTCAAGTTTGCTTGCTTTTATGTACATCAGCCTGGTGATAAAAATCACAGTCATTTAAATAATTTTTTTAAGATCATACTTCACATTAATATGTTTTTTCTCTTTAAAATCCTTTTTTTTATTTAGATGAAGAAATTTTAAATCAGCTACCATGTTTTATACATACTAATTAATAATCATAGAAAAATTCTGAAGAATTAAAAAAAAATCTTATTTTAGAATTCATCAAGTAGCTAAATTCATAGATCTATATAAGAAAATTAATTTTTATTTTATTTTTGTCCTACTTCAAAGAAAAATTCGGCAAAAGATGATTAGTTTGATAGTATTTTGCTTTAAAAAAGAAAATTGTTGAAATGCTGACCAGGAAAAACTTATTTAAAAAAAGTCCCTATATAAAATAATTTATATTCATGCCACAAAACGCATAAAATTAATTATATTAATATGTAATTACAATAAGAAATTTTGAATTAAAAAATATAAACTAATGAAGAATTTAGAAGTACTAAAAATATTTTATTCATCTTTTTAAATCTGCGAAATTTCGAAGTTTCAGAGAATTATGCCTTTTGACATATATGATCAAAATATGTCCAATTTTAAATTTATTTTAATGTATGCGGAAAGATGCAAAGTCTTATCAGAGAAATTTGTATCATAAATTTTCTTTAAAGATTAAATTAAACACTGATATATTTTCAACATTATATTTTTTTTTGAATTCACTTTCCTTAAAATGTGACAATTTGAATTTTAGATCGTATTTATAATTTTTTTAGTGTATTATAACAATAATATATGGTTATTTTGAACATATTTTATACGTAATAATCTTTTAAGACTATCTTTTAATATTTATAAAAATTAAAAAAAAATCTGTTCATTGCTTTCTTAACTTGAAACCTAGCAACGTTTATTTCAATATTTTAAAATTTTATATTATATATATATATAATGTTAACATTTATTTTTTTAAATATATATTTAAAAATATTAATTATATTTAATTTTTAAAATGTTGAAATAAGTCGTGACGTTTTTATACTTCAAGATAAGAAAGCATTGAACAATAGATATAGATATAGATATAGATATAGATATAGATATAACTAGGTTTCTTTTATCAGAAATGTAAAAGATGATAAACAAATATACGTTATCATATATGTACTTGAACAAATATCGGTTAACCTAAAGTTGGCTTGTAGTTACTGCGCTGTATATATATATAATCAAATAAGAAAAGAAGAAACACGCAAAGACAGTAAAATAAGAAAAGGACATCCTTTATTTGTAGTGAGAAAATTAGCTGTCTCAGATCTTCGAGAAATAATCTTTTCATTCTTCTTACTAAATTTTGTAATCTATATCTCTCGCAGTTTTTGATATCAGCCTCAGATTTCTTGGAGAGCAGCAGTTTTATCAAATATTTCCTCTCCCACTCTACCCTTATAATCTCCACTCTAGTGGAATGATACGGAAAGAAAAGCCTCTGGTTTACTATCCATTTGTGTAGTATTTTCAGACCCATTTCTTGCTTGTTGCCTTATTTATTTTGTTTGTAACAAATGATTGAACTGGCTAATAGTGATAACTTACAAGAGAAGTAGAGGCTTTTAACAAGAGATTCATCGGAAGATTTTTCTTGCGTTTGTTTGTTTTTCGTTACTCTTTGTAATGAAAGATTAAATTTTCAATTATTTGCCGAGTAATGACTTTGTGGTAGTTTAAATAGAAAAGAATCAAGATATTATTTTTACTGTGCATATCGGAGAATAATTAAGCATTTGATATGTTTATTAAGCTGGAAAATAATTCTCAGCATAAGGAGGTGAACACAGAAAGGCATTTAAAGCGACCAGGAACCTTTAAAATTGAAATTTTCTCCTTAGCAATTTAAAATTTTACAGGCATTAAGAGTAACACTATAGGAGATGATACATATAATTTTAAAGCATTATATTAATTTATTTGGGAATTACGGGGGCTAATTTAATATAATGTTAGCAATAAATAACGTTAATAAAAAATGTCTCAGGTGCTCCAAATTTGTTCGAAAGCACTATAATTTTCATTATTGATTACACTAACCCTTTTGAAACAAAAGCTGGGATTAATCTTGAAGTTCGAGTACGAAATATCAAAATTAATCAATGTAATAACCTAAGGCTACTTAAACTTTTTATAGAAATCAATAGTTTTGAGTTATTACATTGGTTAATTTTTATATTTAGTACTCAAATTTCAAGATTCCCAACTTTTTTTTCAAAAGGGTTAGAGTAAGTAATCATAAAAAATGGATCGCTTTCGAACAAATTTTGAGCGAATGGAACATTTTTCATTAATTTTATTTATCACTAATATTGTATTATATTAACCCCCTAACTCATAAATAAATTAACAAAATACTTTAAAAATAACAAACAAAATTAACAAAATACTTAAAATTTTATGTATCATCTTCTATAGTGTTAGTCTTAATGCCTGTAAAATTTCAAGTTGCTTGGTGGGAAATTTATAAAAGTCATTTTAAAGGTCCCTGGTTGCCTTAAATTTAAAATAACTATATGACATACAAATATTCTTCACATACTTATGCTTGTTTTACAATAAATTAATTATAGATTCTTTTAAAATCTCCAGAAACGATATATTATAATTTCAAAGAGGGCAAGAATGTAAACTAAATTATTTTCAAAATTTATGAATTTCTTATTGTTTACGATAGGACTTGTCAAAAATCACGTCACAGTAAATTCTGCAGTTTCCTGCTCTTAAATATTCAAGGAAACAATAAATAAAAAAAGGGTAAAAATTACTTCGCGGCAGATGATGATGAATAATAAAGTAATCGGTCCAAATATCTAGCAGAAAAAGAACGATCAGCCTAATAAAGAGGTGCCTCAAAAATATTTAAATGAAAATTAACCAATATCGCAGGAAAAATTTATAATATTTCTACACTTTCTTTACTTTAAATTAAATGTAGCTCAATTTAAACATTCATGCACAATCTACGTCAACAAGATCAAGAATATTTTTAAGTTCGTTTAATTTGAATAGAATTTAGTTTCTTATTATTTAGGATATAATTAATTAAAAACTTTGTTATATTTACTTTTACAGATTCTGCTCTTTTAAATACCATTATTCTGAAAGAGAGTTTTTTTCCGTAAAAATATCCTGCTCTCAGGTCTCCAATAAAATTTTTAAAAATAACTTTTTTATATCAATACATTATTTATTATTATTATTATTATTCCAGTTTCAAGTTACACATTTTTTCAGAACGGTCTTGAAATTTTCTTCCTTTCAAAACAACGTAGTAAAGGAAGAAAAATATAAAAAATTCTGAGTTTGAAAGAATATTTTCCAAGATAAGTAAGTATTTAATTGCAATAATTCATGTAACATGCTACGGTTTATTGATATTCATAGGTGAGTAAAACTTCTGTGATACTGCAATTATTCTGATATAAAATTTATTTATTAATCTCATGAAAAACCATTAAATATTGAGTATCCTGTTTAGCTATTAACTTGTTTATTGAATATTAAGGAAAGATATTTCCTTAGCAAATTGTTTAAACATTAAATTTCTAAAAAATTCTGATTAGGAATGTTATGCTACTTTGAAGATTACTTTTTCCTACAAAGTTTTGATAGTTTTAGGAATCAAGGCAAAATTCAAAAACGAACATTTTGTTTTTTTTTCTGCTGCAGTATTTTAAAAGTATTTTCACTGACTGAATTAGACGGCTTCTTCGATAAATTTTTGATCATTGAATTTTGTAATTTCATTTCCTTCTGAAAGAGACATCCTTCTTTATATAAATTGCTACAATGAATATAGTATTTCAATATAAAATGCGTATTGTATTTCTTCTTTTAAAGAGAGTTGTCCTATATATTTTTCCTCTTTAGTTTGAATCTTCTTGTTAGTGATTTCGGCGATTTTCCCGAAAGTTAGAACTATATACAAAAAGTAAACAGGAACAATATTGACGATTTGGTTATATTGTCACATCTATAAGTAATACAACTCCCAAAGGGGAACTGTAAATTCAAGAATAGGAAATCATCAACGAAATCAGCGGATTTTAGTTTCTTCAGGCTGTTATAGTTTTAGGTATGATTTAGCTCCATTTCCGTTGACGAGGCGTAGCCTTATCGTTTGCTGCTGTTAGGTCAGTAATGGCTGTTGGTAACAAGGAACAGTTGTTTAGTTACTGTCGTAGTGGTTTGATAATTGTTGTTATCCAGGGATAGATTTTATCATTTATGGTTAGTAGCTATTCAAAGAAGCCTATTTTCTAGTAATTTTGAAATTAGTAAAGATTAAAAAAGAATCAGAAAATTTAATTTCATGTGGCCCAAAGTGTAGGTAACGATTTTAACCTCGATGGACCAAAGATGCTCAAGAATCGTACGCAGGACAAATCTTGGATCTAATTGGCTTTTTTTTATTCTGCGGTCCAAAAGCAGAACATTTCCTACTAAGAAACCTCGATCCCGGCTAGTGATGAAAAAAAATTCTTTAATAACGCAGATATTATTTTGAAAATATTTTTGGATCTTTGGGAACAGTAATGAATTTTAATTTACGGACCAAAATGCTTTTATTCAAAAGTAAATCCATTAAATAATTATAATATATTAATACGACATTACATATTCTTAATTGTCGTGTCTGAAGCACTTCCCCTCTGATATGGTGTATATGGGTGAAAAAGAGGAAGCCGCTCCTGTATGAAAACAAATATTCTTTCTTAATTTATAGAAATTAAGCTGCAAATATCCACTTATAATTTATAATAATTTCCATCAACCTTCCATTCTATGTCGACTTTGTTAAACTCTGAATAAAATATTATCATCGAATATATTATACAGATGAGTGAGCATGCATTTATTTTACATCTCTTATTAGTTATAATATTCCTCTAAAGCCAAAAAGTTGTAGGTTTGAAACATAATTTTAATAAGGATCCACCATTAACTCGGGCCTGATGAATAAGTTTTATCTGTTAGTATCAAACATTCTTCATAATATTGCTCATTATTCATATAATTTCAAAAGTAGAAGCCGTCTCAATTTCATTTTTGTCTTGCGTCTACTATTCAAAATATAAGGTTAGTCATAAAGTATCTCTAGTATTATGTTAACATAGCTTAACTAAATTATATTTGAACATAAGAGATATATTGTTTAATAAACTATATCATATAATGATTTATTTGTCTCATAGCGGAGCAATATCTCTTGTGCCTCCGCGACACGTGAACAGTTGGAAAAATCCCCCTACTAGACATTGGCAACCAATGACCGTAAGGAAAAGTATTCCCCGGAATCAAAAACCTATGTCCTGAATAGAAAGATCGATTCTATTCTTCGACTCCTTTCCCTCCCATTCTTTCTTTCTTTCCTCTCATACATAGAAAAGAAAAAGCAAAAGAGAGAAAATGAACGACTAAGTCGACCACACATGCAGTTGATTCAGACCGCGCACCTGCGTTGGTCACACGCAGAAGGTGAATCATTACCAGCGTCCATTCCATCCCAAAAAGCGAAGGTCCAGTTACTCTTGATTTCCTTCCTGATTCAGTCACGTATTTAATTTTTCACGTACTGAAGAGGAAAGGAAAAAAAGCATTATGAAACCGTTTCTGGCATTTTTTTAAAGTTCTATAAACCGACCGAACACAATCGTTTCTGGAAAAAAAAGCAGAAAAAAATTATGCTTGTTACGGCCGACTTTCGTGGTTGAAGTTAGCGAGAATAAGCATAACTAATTGAGAATAATTATCGTTTTTCTCGCTATGCTGTGGGTTGTGGTAATGGAAAGAAATGCCGGCAAAAGCGGAAGTAAAGATATGCTAATTATAAAAGAAAGCGTTTGACAACAACTGGTTATTACTTCTGTAGTAAGTTGTTGTTTTTGTAATTAATACCTAATTGCACAAAAGCATAATTACGAAGTTTAAAAAAATGACGTGTAGCCGGAAGGCAGAAGCTTTTGATTAGATTTTTGGGCTCATAAACTTTTTAAATTCGCTTTGGGAAAATGACTCACAATTACGCCTTTTTTTTACTGGGTGATAAAATTGTGCTGTGCTGCACAAGATCAAGATGATTATCTTCAACTAGCTATAATTTCATTTATTTTTCATGTTCACTAAACGAGAAGCGGTCATCAAATGTGAGCACTAGAACTATAAATGAATTTGTAATTATGCACTCTATAAATTCTTAATTAAAAATACCGTAAACCTATCAAGGATTATATAAAAAACTCTTTTTAATAACCAATATTATGCAGTATTTTGTTGTTGTTGTTATTACAAAAATTAAACAACCACTGTTCACTGACAAGGACTGATATACTTATGCTTATATATCATAATAGAAACAGTTTTCTGAAATATTACAATTATCATGTGTGTGTGTTTTCTAATTTCAAATAAATAGTTTCGGTAAATAGCGTTTTCTAATAGCACTTTGCGGCATTTTATTTATCTGAATTCCTAAAAATGAAACAGAAATTAATTACTCTATTCTTTTTTACATACGAATTCCAGCTTTTAAAAAGAATGGTTTTTAATATCAATGTAATATTCCAAATAAAATTCAAATACGAACAGATATAATTAATCTATAAAAGATATTTGTGAATTAATAACACAAGGAAGAGCACTTTAAATATATTAAGAACCAACGCTTATGAATGGGATAAATTATTTTTGCATAAATGAATATTGTTTTTGCTTCAGTAAATAACACAACTTTTTGGATTATTATGAAATTAAAATTGGGTAGGTTGACTATTACATTTGTTTACTACTGTCACATTATGAATTGAACAATAGCAGAAATTTTGTAATGAAGCAGAAAATTTACAAACTTCCTAATAGAGGGAAATGAAAGATACACTACTAAATGATGTACTTAATTTTATTATTGTTATTTTAAAAAGGATGAATAATTAATAGAATTAATAATTAGAGTTTATGTTTTGGAATACAAGGTCCATATTTTTTACAGTCACGTGCTATTTTTAATTACTGATTTTGATTTTTCTTCATAAAGATACTTCATAAAATAAAGTCGATGGTTATAAATTATTTACAAATTTGCCTTCTTTGCCTTAATATAGTTTGATATTAATTTACAATATCAAACATACAAGCCCGATATTGCAACGATTGTATTTAGATATATATTAATTCATCTAAGTTTGAATGAAATTTCATTGGAAAACATCATAGTGCTCAATTTGATGAGCATTGCTCTAACAGCTTACATTTAATAAATGCATCTAAGTAAATGTTTCAATGATTTTGTATTTGATGATAATTTGCATATTGTAGTGATAAAATTTAAAAAAGAATTATCAATACGCCAAAGCGTAAGGGAAAAAAGAAAAGGGATAATTATTGTGACTTAGGACACTTTACAACCCCAATGACAGTTATCTGTCAGCGACTTAAGCCAAGTGAGCGTCTGTTGTTTTTTTAGAAGGGCCAGATTCGACCAAGAGTACGACTCGGCTACTCCATGCATCACATTCGTTTGTATAACCCCTTTCTATAGAGGGGCACATTCATACAGATAGAACAAGAAAGAACAACCATGCCCGAACCGGGACGACCAGATCACGGGAAAGACGAGTTACCTCTATGCCAGGACGCCGGCTGGAGAATTATGGATTATATGTATTTTTCAATCTCAATATGCTTTTTATATAAAATTTTTCTCTAACTTTATTTCATAAAGTCTAAAAACTGTTTAAAATTACGGATTTATTTCATTAAAACTTTACTAAAAAACTCTGAAAAAAACAGGAATACATATCGATATAATCTTTGTTCATTTAAAAGTAATGTCATATTCTTTTGTCGAAAATATATTGTATATAGTATTTTTATTCTCAATTCTCTGAAAATCGCTATTGCCTTAGATTTTAAAATTAAATTGACCTTAATACTATGCTTGAAAATGGTCGATCTCATTGCTAAATTGCGAACAAATTCAGTATGTGAAGTAATGTTTCGAGAATAGAAAAATTCGTAAATAAGAAAAAACCTCATTCAATTTAAAACAAGATTCCACTTTTTAAGTTTTTTTTCTTCTTAAATCTCAAAAAATTCCAATTCTCGTCTCGATTCTCCATTCCCAAATCATTATTACCAACTCCAGGAACGCAAAAAGATCCAAACCTTCCACAAAGCTCTTTATTTTCTACTTCATCTGCAATTCCATTTATAAATACCCACTGCTTGAAAAGATAGAGTGGTTTAAGATCGTTAAATGAATTCAAATTCGAGATCAGTGGTAGGCAGAATTGATAGGATTGTTAAAATCCCTATTACCTACACTGAATGAACAAATAAGGTAAGATTTGAATTCAGTGCTCACAGAATAGATATAATAGCCAGATAAATGCATTGCACGGACTGTACGCTTGAGAACATATGCCACAAAATCCGCCGTATTTCCTCCTCCTTTTCCTTTGGGCGGAAGGAAGGCATGGATGAAAGCAACCAGAAATCTTCAATGAAAGTTTGATTCGTCTGTTGATGCGTCTTGCTACTAAAATCGAACGATGGAAGAAATATGGCCGAAATTGCGGCATTTTTCCCCGGCAGATTGTGTTGCCGATGGCACCTGGCAAGCAAAGTCTTAGGAACCATCACTCTTCTGCAAGAGGAAGGCAGCTGACTCGTAATTGGAAATGTTTTATGGATTTCTGACGTATTACTTTGATGATGTACGGTTAGCTTGAAAATCCGGTGTCTAGTGTCTGGTTTTTGTACCGCCAGAAAATAAATAAGGAAATATAAAAAAATGATCATAGGAAAAAATAGGAAAAAGGAAAAAGAAAAGTGTAAATTGGAAATTACCGCGAGGGATTTAATTTGGTATCTTGAAAGAAATTCCTGTTTAATGAAATGGCGTTTATGAATCGAGCCATTCATAGATAAATGCTTTTTTTATGTGAAAAACTTTTCTGCGTCGGGGAGCAGGTTTAGGGTTTATTTTTATCTTTTTATTTTAATTCACTCAACTAGTGAAAAGGGATCTTTTTAATAGCTCATTCCGTATTAAAAAAGAAGAGGATACTTTGCATTTCTTATAAATAAATGTTTTATTGATATGTATAATACGATTTCTCTTCATATAAATAGGAATATTTCACGGTTTTTATTTTAGAGAATGCATTATATTTAAATTAAAATCCTTATAACGAGTTTAGTTTTTAAAGAAATGGGAAAATGCAATCAATTTTTTGATACGATTAACTGAATTCTGTAAAATATATTTTTCTGAATTCTGTAAAATATATGTATATATTTTTAGAATATTTTTGTATTTTAAAATTTGATGTTATAGTTTGTTCTAAACAAAGAAATTGTGCAATATATAATATTTAATTAATGCATTGAATAAATATTAAATAATTCGAATATGTCTGTATTCCATTACTTTTTATAATATTTTTTTAAAAAAAATAGGAATTTAAAATATATTCTGAAATTACTTTAAATTTCAGTCACATATTATTAAATTTTATTTTTTCTCCTAATAAATAAAAATTAATAAATTTGTTTTCCTGTATCAAAGAAAAAATTTTAGATTTAATTCGAATAATTTGTCCAAATTTGAAAAAGAATAATATTCTTGTATTGTACAATAATTTAAATAAACTTCACACAATTTAATATAATTTTAAATACAATAATAATTTTATAATTTTTAATAATTTATAATAATAAATCGTAATATATATTTTTTAATTTTTAAAAGCAATTTAATACATCAAAATGTACTTTGATATTCATGTTATGATAAAGTTTTTTTTGTCTGTCTAATAAATTGCCCTTGTTTTTAAACACTTTGTCAGATTTATAAATAAATGCATCAATATATTATTAGAATTAAGGAATCACAGACACCAAAGCATTATGATGCCTGTTTTCGATGAGGCATTTTAAAAGCATTAGACAAAGAATATTTCTCTTAAAATCTTAAACTTCAGAACACAATACATGCGACCACTTTAATTTACTGATACTTCAACATAAATTTTAGGGTATAAAATTGTTTTCCAATTACTTCTTGACACCATGCATAGGAAAAATACAAATTATCCATAAATGGCGAAAACAAACATTGCATCTTTTTAAACAATTGCCTGACAATACATAATTTTGATTTGCTGCTAATTATAAGAATGAATGTTCTCCTGTCAGTGGATCCTGTCAATGTGGTTTCCCTTTTAAACACAAACGCTCACTTAATGTGCTTTTAACAACCTGTTTCGGCATGTGGCTTTTCCTGCTACAGATTATGATGCTCACTTTAAATGAAACCGAGGTTTGAAAATATAATGAATTGTCACTAATAACTTTTATAATTTTCAGTTGTCAATAATGTGATATATTTTGTAGGACTTAGAATTTTATTCCTTTTTACTTAACAATTAAATAAATTCAAAAACTATTCATCATCGTAATTTTGATGTATTAAGTTATCTGTGATTCAATAATTTGTCACAAGCTACTACCATGCATCTAATAAATCAATAGCATGATAAAATTTTGCCCTTATTTCATTTTTAGATATCTTAATTATATATATATATATATATATATATATAATACTAATATTTGTAGATATAAACAATTTAATAAATGATTATGAGGGATGTAATACGAAAACATTTAAAAAATTATTATTTCTGATAGAACAAATAGTCACTGGCTGCCGGTAGATTTTATGGAAATCTGGCATTGGACACATCAAATATATGAATACGAAACTTGTGTATAATTACCAGATTTTTCCACTTGGAGAGTACAGACATAGTGGAGTAATCTGAATAATGGGCTTAAAGCTATTGTCGTATCATACTTTTGTGTGAAAAGTTGGTATATGTTCAGGGTATGGTGAAGAGATGATTTTTCTATTAAGAAAATATAATCACTATTTCATGCAGTCTGACGCGGATGTCAAAGTAAGGCGAGGAAAATTCATTCAAAATAGTAAATTTTGTGATATGCCATACAGATTTATTTCATCTGTTCTTTTCTTATTCAAAAGTATTATATTTCCAAAAAATAAATATTTCAAAAAATTATATATTTATATATTACAAATTTTCACACTGAAAGCAATACTTATGAATTTTTGAAAATGAATTTAAATTTGAAAATAATCGAGCTAACTATAAATGCTTAGAAAAATAAATACACCCATATTTCAAAAAAAGTATTTATATATTACAAAATTTCACATTGAAAGCAATACTTATGAATTTTTGAAATTGAATTTAAAAATAATCGAGCTAATTATAAATACTTAGAAAATAAAAAAAATTAACTATTTCATAGATTCATCGATTTTCAAATTTTATCTAAATTATATGAAATATAAAATTAGTTTTCAATTTGTGTAAGAATAATAACAAAAAATATTAATTTCTATATTAACTTTGATTTACATTTTAATTTTAGCAATTTGATGATGGCTCTTACTATTTTTTTAAAAACTATTATACTCCATGAATTTTATTTTCTAGCGAACAAAATTCCACTTCGCACTGCAATCTCCAGAAAGAAACGGGAGACATCATCATGGAAAATGCATACCAGACAGATTTAAGAAATGAGCGTCCACCCAATAAAGCAACAATAGCGAAATCAAAGTCAGTGCTTTCTTTGGAGTGATCCGCTCTGTATTCAAATGAGCGGGTTTGTGTCTACAAGAGGAATCAAACACATCGTTTGAAAGCTTCACCCAGAATGGAAATGCTTCAGAGATTTCCAGATACATCGCCGACTAAGTTAACAACTCAACTACGGAATGGTTCTTCACACTAGCTGTGAGAGTGTTCTAACGTAACTCAAGGAAGACTACCGCATACTTGATAGTATCAGAAACGACACTCTGGACTCTACTTATGCGTTAGGAAGGAATAAATTTGCAATGGAAATATTTTATTTTAAACAAGAACGACTCGCAGCGGAAGAATTGAATGCAAAATTTTTACATAACCTTTTTCTTTCGGACCAAAAAAATGGAGGGAGCAACAAATGCAAAAGGGAGCAAGGACAGCCCCGATCGACAGTGAAATAGAATGCCTAGTGTCACGTTTCCTTACATAAAACACCGAAACAAAACCTTCCAAATCGATCTCAGTATAAATTCAACCTTCCGACAATTGATTTTTGAAACGTTCAAAATCAAAGGCGACTTTTCCACTTGATTTCGCCCACTTGAAAACGTTGTTGGTCTGCAGACAAAAAAAAGTAAGAGACCTCACTATAAAAGAGAGTAGGTAAAAGAAAAAGACAACACTACTAGAAAAATAAACTAAACAAAAGGAGTTGAAAAAAATGGGAAGAAATCGGCTAGTGATTTGGGTTGATGGACTGTAGCAATAGAAAGGGGTCTAACGGTGCTTTTCCAATATCTATACTGACAGAAGTTTTACAGACAGTCTGGACACTTCCGAGCACGCGAGTTCTTTGTTAACCAGTAGAGTGAACTTCCAAAGTAGAAAAGAGACTTAAAAGGGTTTAAAAGTAATTGTTCCACCTCACTTCACAAGTTACCTGAGTGACCAAATTTCTTCCCCAACTAGACAATTGAGAAAGCGGAGACTCTATGGCGCTAACATATTTCATAGAGACTTCATTGCACACTGTCGTTATATCAATTGTTTCATCTCGGGTGAAAACGAAATAAATCAAAAGAAATCATTGATTCGATGAAATTCTTCCACTCTTTCAATCATTTCAAACAGTAAGAGAGGCTTTGGGATTCCATTGGTGAAGAAATTTTGTTATTTTTAGATACATCCTTTTTTTGTATTTTTTGTCAAATGCTAGAAAATGTTCATCGATTAGTCCAGCATGTCAAGAAATTTATATTTTGACTCTAAAACTTTTTTTGCTCGAATAACACTTACTAAAAATGTATATTTAAAATGTAATGAATATATTTCTTCAATTTAAAACCATTACTAACAAATAAAAAAAACTAGATAGTAATTACAAATTCTGTGATAACATTCGTAGACAGTTTACATTCTTAAAGTTGAACATGTTATTAATATGAGAAAAATTAAAATAGAGTTTATTTAATTCATATTAGAATATATTTCCCAATCTCTTCTGAATGAAGTATAGAGAATCATACATATTTGATTACGTTTATAGAAATAAATATTTTTTATTAATTATATTTATAGTTTATTATCTTATTTATTACGATATATTTTTTATTAAAAGAGTTTCAAGCAATAAATATACTAATTAATTATTAACTATTTTTAAGCAGGCCTTAACCAAGCAAAATTATTCCGTAATTAGCAATCAATCCAAACAAAATTAATGAATTTACTTGTTCCTGAAAGTTACGGAAGTATCAACCAAATCAAAGATTAACTTTTAAATGTCAAGAATATAAAGATAAACTATATTTAATCTTCTTAGTTTATTAAAGAAAACTACAAGACAATATATGGTCATTACATAAATCCATCTCATATATATGTAAAATCATTTAATTGCAACTATTCTATTACCTAAACTAGTTAAATGCACAATTAATAATACTTAGGACTTTTTTTACAACAAAATACGTATACAAGAGCTAAAATTAGAAAAAATGTTATTAATTAATATGAAATGCGGACAAAATGTTAATTGCTTTGAAAAATAAATATATATAATTATTTTAAGTCGAATTTCTTTGAAAAATTAATTTACATCTCTTAAACATTATGTAGGCGTTTTTAACAATTAAATTTTAAAAACAAATAAATAAAACAAATAATAAAGATTCTTAAAAAATTATTATCGTGCAGGAATAATTTATTCCTAAATTTTGATTATATAAAATTAATATGTTTCACGTTATGCAATACAATCCACAAAAAATACTAATTTCGTCCTTCTTATTTGCGATTGAAATAACTTTCATAATATTAAATCAAAAAGGAACTTGTGAAGGACATTTCAGATACATTAAATTTAGTGTCGAAGAAAGAAACTTTACAGGAATTCATAGAAAATAATTCTTTTGTAAGTCAAAAATATTTAAACACGTAGAATTTTGAACACGTAAATTTAATTCTTTTTATCCATTATTAAATTAAGTACAGATATTTATTTACTTAAAACAATTGGAAAATTCAATGAATTCCATTTATATTTTTTTCACTTGAAAATAAAAATATCCATTTATATTTAATTTAATCAATAAATTTCCATAAGTGTCGCTATGAAACACTAATAATTTTAAAACTTTTATCATAGAATTGAAATTAAATTTTCCAGGTGATTTATTTAATCGTAAGTTAATCAAAAACTTTTTCAAATTGATATTTTTCAGTACACTCAGTAATTCTATTATTTTCAGAAAGAAAGGATTTTATTATCTTCCGAAATTCAATATATCCCATTTCTAATAATATAAAAAGTTATATAATCAAATATACATTTATGCCATTATTATTACTTTATTTATTATTGTATTTAATATAAATCATATTAGCTACGTATTCAAATGTAATTATTGTACTCAATATTTATTTATTTTAATTAATGCTGCTTTATAAGTCTTGTATATTTTTAAGAAAAATATTTATTATGTTTATTTAAATTTCTAATAATCAAAGAAATGATTTAATTTTTTTATCACTCGTTCAAATATTATTTTCAATATTTTCTAGAAATACCTATCCAGAAGCAATAAGAATATTCTAGAATATAACCAGCCAGTAAGATCTAAAATAAATAAAATCCACATTACTACAGGCGATGTAGATTACTCATCTTAAATATCAACGCATTTCACAGCCATATAACACCTTTGTTTAAAGCCTCATTATCATACATTTACATTTTTGGTATTAATAGTAAACTTTTCTCATTAATGTGCACAAAAATGATATATATTTAGAAATTTAAAGATTATGCAATTTGGAAATAAAAAAAAAATTCAAAATGATTCTAAGTTAAATCGGCCGTTTTTGCATGATTTTCGGTGGTTTTTAGACATAATAATGGTTGAAAAATAATAAGAAAAGTCTTGGATATATCCAGCCACTAAGATCTAAAATAAAAAAAATGCACGTTATAACAAGCAATAAAGATCACTTATCTTAAATATAAGGGAATTTTATACCCATATACCTTTATTCAGAGCCTCATAATTTTACATTTAAAGTTTGGTATTAATAGCATCTTTTTCTCATCAACTCTTTTCCAGATAATGGATATTTAGAAATTTAGATACTATGCTATATAGAAATAAAATTTTATTTCATTTAGTTTTGGCGTCTAAGTCAAAGAATATTAAATTTTGATTTATAAATTTTTCTCATTGGATCAAGCTGTGCCACCAAGAGCAAGTTAATAATTAATAGTCTTAAATGAATTATAAGCTGCAATTCTCTAAACATAATATTTTAAAACAGTCAAACAAAAAATCAGTCTGGTTCAAGTTCTCTAAAATTTCCAGCATTTATTTTAAGCTGTTGAGAGTTAGAACATTAAACAAATGATTAAATTTTTCAATCAATTAATAATTAATTAAATATAGAATATTAGTCTTTTAACGCCTTAAAATCTCTATGTATTTCGCTTACTGTTTCTACCAAATTCTTCAATTGTTACTACCAGATTTGAAGTAGTTTCTAAAGACACTTGAGATTAAACAAGTAATATTTAAAAAAATTAAGCCAATTTCTACTTATGTCAAGAACGAAAAATTTGATTTCAGTTACTTTACTAAATTATTACAATTAATATAAACAACTTATCAAAAAACATTATTGATTTTCGCGAGAATTGAGCTCGCATTCTTGAACTTCACGTAAAAAATACTGATATCCTTCCATTTTTGCCAATTGAACTACTGCTTGTTGATTTCAATTTCCATGATGATTTTTTAAAACTCTATTTAAAGTATTAAAATTAATTAAATTTAATTAATCAATTAATGTTTGAAAAACTGTATTAACATCAAGTGTCATCTAAACAAGTTCAAACAAAGTGTTTGAGCTTCAGTGAAGGAATAAAAAGTATTTTATTAACTATTGAAAATGTAAACAATATATATATATATATATATATATATATATATATATGAAGAGTGTAAACTAATAGTAAGAAATGAAAAAAATTCAGCTGAATTTTCGTGGTGACATTTATTAATTCGAAGCCGAATTGTTGACATATAAAATATTATATATAACATATAACTTCCTTTATTTTATTTTCAATGAATTAATATTTGATAAAACTGTATTAACATCAAGTGTCACCCATTACAAGTTTAAAAAATTGTATGTGAACTGGAGTTGATGAATAAAGAGTATTTTATTAGCAACTGAAATTTTAAACAAGTTATTTATATAAGGAGAGTGTCAACTAATAGAAGGAATTGAATGAATAATTAATAAAATTACATTTGAAAAAATTTTATTGACAACAAGTGTCATCCACTAAAAGTCTATAAAAAGAATTTGAGCTTGAGTGGATGAATAAAAAGTATTTTATTAACGATCGAATATTTAAGCGAGATATAGATAGGGAGAGTATGAACTAATAGTAGAAATCGGGATATAAACAATAATAAATAAATAAATCTTAAACTGCAAGAACCCTGTATGTATAAAATTCAGATCAGTGTGATGATAATTACAATCTTTAAAACACCATCGCACTTATTTGTTATTAGCTACAAAGTATCCTAACGTTTCGTTATCAATATACTTCGGGAAAGTTTTACCTTTCAAATAAGAAAGAGAATTATTTTTCTGAAAAGTATTCGTGAAATAATTGATATTGTTAGAAATATACAAATGATACGACATTTTCATTTCTAACTTTCAAATAATACTCATTAGAACTTCTAATCCGGCATTAGAAGATTTAGGGTAAAAATAATGTTCATTCTTACATTAATTGCTACATATCATCAAATTGTGAGGTAAAAAACATAATATATTATGATTATAATTGATGAATTTTAATAAAAGTTCTGAACTGGGTTATCTAATAGAAAAAATCAGACAATATTTGTTCTTAAAACACTTTCCCAATTATAAAAATTCAATTCAGCAACGAGATAAAAAAATCGAGATACTTATCAGACTTTTCTATTTCCAAAGATATCGGAGATTGAAACAGCAAAAATATTCCCTATCTACCAGAACCTAAGATATAACGTTCACATTAATGCGATGAAGATTACTCTCCCTAAAATACCAGTGCAATTCCTTGCCATGTTTTGCCGTGATTCATGGCCATGGTCATCTCACCTCCATGTGTTTCAATGTCAATAACGCTCTCTTCTCATTGATATCCTCCCAAAAGCTTATCCTTCGGATAAGAAAACGAAAGCTATCTAGGAGAAGCATTCGCCGAAACAACCAGTGCTGTGCTCTCCACTTGCTTTCTTTTTTTCTCTCCTCGAACGATCTATCGTTTTATCTCTATTCGTCCGTCCTATAGCCTTATCTTTTATTTTCATTCCATGTGCGTTAAGCCCGAGTCTTCCAGCGAATAAGGTCGAGGAAAGAAAGATCAAAAGGAAAAAGGGAAAGAAAGCAGCGGAAAATCCAAGGTAAATATAGAAAAGCAAACGAGATGTCACAAATGAGAAAGCTGAGTTCAATCCACAAATTTGTTTATTCGCTCTGCGTTAAATACTACAAAAGGCATTGAAATTTTTTTCCCCAGAAAGGAATTGTTCCTACTGAGGATTAAAACATTCAATGTTGTTGATTTTTCTTTGTATTTTTCGAAGAAACGTTTGTTGAACTATTCTTTGTTTTATCGTATACGAAAAGTAAAAAAAGGAAGTATTGCAATCAACGACAAGTTCAGCAATGAATGTTTAATGAATCTCCACATGCCGTATCCTTTTACGTATTTAAAAACAATTTTTGAAATTATCTCTGTCCGTTTCGATTGGCTGTGAACATGTTAACTTAAAAAAGCAACGGATTAGAAAGAAGCGAGTGTTTTAACATAAAAATTTAATATCTATGCCTTATTTTCAGCAAAATCCATCTACTATATATATATATATATATATATATATATATA
>JAOUZG010039019.1:6353049-6368182 GCA_026289955.1 Argiope argentata
TAAACATTTATAAAACTTATTTTAAAAAAGAAATACTTTAATTTAATTTTGATTCTTTTTATTGAATTGTAAAGTTTATTAAAAATAAAGCTATATTTTTATGAGAGATAAGAAAAAAACCTTTTTCCCCTATTTTTTTTTAAATATCTCATTGTTCAGTTCTTTGTTATTTATCTAGACGATGTAAAAATCATTGATAATCAACCTAGACTTTTTAAATATTAACAATGTTAAGATTTCTTTTCTTCAGATACAAATTTGTGTGCTGCCTAAGTATTAGTCAATCTGCATATATATTTGAGTTATTGAAAGCATTTTAAGAGGTAAATGTTCCTATATCTAAGTAAAGCACTTGTTATGTTAAAAATATGCCTTTTTAAATAGTGAAAGTATGTTTTGTGTAACGAATAAATTATTGTTCAAATAAAGACTAGCTAAAAACATTTCAAATAAACATTCAAGTCTCAGATGCTTTATATTTTTATATCCTAATGTGTTTGGAATTATAATTCAATCTTTAAAAAATTGCGTTTTTTATAACTTTTTGAAAACACAAAAAAATATTTGCTTAAATTCTAAATTCTGTAAATAGAATTTCGTTTATTTATTATTTTGCGTTAAAAATCAGAAATATTGGAAGCATTTTTCAAAAGAAATTATTGTATGAATAAGAGATACATTTTGAAAAACACACTTCATCTTCTTTTTGCTTTAATAAAGATTGAATCAATATTTAAGTACTTATTAGTGAGAGATTTTTAAAAAGAGTTTTTTAATCTATCATTTTATTGATTGAATAATGAAAACTGAGTGATTATAATCAATTACTTTCAAAATTCCTATTTTTGAATTTTAAAAAACAGCTTTTATCAATGCTTTTAATAAAAAAAGACACCCTTTTACAGTCCTCATTAAATAAAAAATTTAAAGGAGGGTTTTTGGAAAGAAATTTTTCCTATGATTGAATAAAGAAATCAACTGGTATCATGCAATATAATTAATACATATTTTGCGAAAAAATGAAATATTTTTATTCATTGAAATTATACCTGGTTTTAATAATATTCTTTTCGTAAGACGAATGAATTTTGTTTTAAAATGTAAATTAAATTATATACTCCAAAAAGGTAAAAGCAGAATATTAAAATAGATTAAAGGTGAAAAGTTATTTACTTATTATTATTTTATTGCTAATCAAAGAAAAAAAACTGAAGATTATATTCAAAGTCTTAACAATATTGCTCTTAGCGATAGATTTATGAATATTTATGTATTTCTGAACTTTCTAATGGCAGTATTTTTTTTTCTTTTAGCAATTTATTTGAACTTAAAAAAATAACCAGTCTTTATTTCGAGAATACCTAACTAAACATAGCTAGTAAAGAGTGTCGTAAATCGGAAATTTACAGCATCTCGAAATGGCAGTAATTTTTTGCATAAATATGTAAACGACCATTTTGAAATATTTGATATATATATATATATATATATATATATATATATATATATATATATATATATATTTGTGGAAGCAAATACTTTACAAACATGATCGGCCGTTTAAAAACTAAAATTATGTTGCTTTAAATTATAAAGTAGAAATGCCATCAAAACTTTGCTATAGTTTCTGAAAGTAAAACCCATTCATACTTTGATGCAAGTATCGCGGTATTTTATTCATAACTACTATCTTTTAAAATAAATTCATGTGTCAAATACTTAACACTATAGAGTCAAATGACTTTAATATGTCTCTTTATAAAAAATTCAAATAATTATTCGATATTTTTGTGTCTAATTATATGAAATTAAGAGTTCTGTGACTGAACTTTGAGTACAATTTTGGGTTTAATAAAAAGTATATATAATTGATGCGATAAATATTAACGAATTAATATATTTTGATATAGTTATTTGATTTATAAAAGCAAATCAAACATTTTTTGCATTAGGAATAAATTAAAATTTATTAAAACCCATTGAACTCTTTATTAAAATATCGGCTATAACATATTAAACATTTAATTTAACCATATAGGTACATCAATATTTAAGATAAAAAGGTAACACACATTAAATTATGAATCAAATATCTTTTTATTGGCAGTGACGGTGATTTTGTGATTCATCAAGATTAAGTCTAAATAAGAAACAAGTTTTAATAAATTATTGACTACCTCAATATGATTTTATGTATATAAAATTCAATATTTAGTTTTTGAGATATCACATAGATTTATCAAAGTATCCAATATTAATAATCATAGGTCTGAGCTAACCATTAAATTCTATTACATAAGAAAAGGTTATAAAAAAGAATGGTTTCAGTATTCAGCTTCAAAATAGAATATCTTGCCTTGTAATTTTGAAGAAATTAATCCAATTAAATTTCAGGCAATTCATATTAGTTTAATTATGGAATTTTCTATACATCTTGTAAAAGATAAAGTTAAATTACATGAGCTCATTTTTCTAAATAAGCATACACTTTGATTAATAGTTGCTTTATGTATTATATAGTAGTAGTTGTGATAAATTGCGTATTGAATGTAATCTTTAGCACGTTTTTCCATCTCAATAAATCCACATGAACTTATTCGAGGTTTCAATTTTGCGGGAATTATTTCGTCAAAAACTGACGTCACATCTCAGTGCAAATGAATTGCTTCATGTTAGAATATGTATGCAATTTATTTTATTATATGTTTATAATATCATTTGAATTAATCTATACAATTAAATTCTCGAGGAATCGAGGCGTGTTCTGATTTCTCAGAGAATAAACAAAAATCTAATAAAAGACAGTCAAATAGTTAAAAAAAAATAATAATGCTACAAAAATACAAAATGGCAATCCGTTATCCATTCTATTCTTTAGATTGCGATTATAATTTGCTTGTCTATTCATGTATTTAAATTAAATTAGCATTTTTTTTTGGGGGGGAGGAATACCATTTTGAATATAAATCTAGACTTATCTCGAAACCAATCAGGACCCAGAAAAATCCATACTAACCATATAAGATAACTTACCACTAAGCATTTCTTTCCCATGTGTGGTTTTCTGCAAGCGAAGTTCAAAATCACGGCTCTGGTGGCTCTAAAAATGACACAGAGGCGCATAAAAAAGGAAACAAAATGAAAGAAAACAGAGGCCGTCGAAATATAAAAGAAGAAATGTTGTTTCCCCCTCCATCGAGATTTGTGAATCAAGTCTGCAAATAAAAGAAGTGACCCTGAACTCTAATCCAATTCCTCAAGTTCTGGTCAGCCACGTTTGAGCCGAGTACAAACAAAGGAGCTTTGAGAAACTTGTCACTCAATGGACTCGAAGATCTCTAGTCATCACCTCAGGCATTTGTCTCATTGCTTCTCACCAAGCAGTTTTTTTTCCACTTTTATTTCCCCCACTACCTATATATATGGATCGATGATGATTGTTTTCTCTCTTTAGAAATGCTGTGAATGTGTACTCAGTTAAATTATTATTTAACTATGCTCAATCTAATTATATGTTTAGTATAATTTCCCAATAGTACTTACGAAGTGCGATGGATTCTCTACTTTTTAATGTTTTTTGAGTAATATATTTGGTCATTTAATTATGATGTTAACGAGTACAAAGGATCTTTGAGAAACTAGTCCTTTAATGGACTTGAAGATCTCTAGTCATCACCTCAGGAATTTGTCTCATTGAATTTCTCCAAGTAGCACTTTTCTTCCCCCTTTTATCGATATGTTTGTATCGATGAGGATTACTTTCAACCTTTAGACCTATTGGGAATGTGTATGGAGTTAAACTACAATTCAGCAATGGCCAATCAGAAGATAATATATTTAATTTAACTTTTCAATAGTAATAGAGAAATGCGATGAGATCAGAAGTCCATTTTTTATAGTTCAATGATTGATATATTTAATTATAAAAGTTTAGAAATGTACCAAAGATGCATTACATTGTTAAGTCACAATTGACGAGGATTGTCTCTACTACAAATATATACGCTAAGTTTAACCCCAGTTTAACAGTGACCTGACAGTTGACACATTTCATTCAACCTTTTATTGCATCGTGTATCTATTTGGTTACACGATGCAATGGATGATGCATCGTGATGATTGTTTTATTTCTATTTATTTTTATTTATGAGTTTCACATTATTGTTTCAAAGGGTAACAATGAGTAATCTGTCAGAAATCCTTTTTAGGTGTTTTTTGATAAGCATTGGCAGAACTATATAAGGCAATATCGGTACTAGAATTATATTTAAACTGGAACTTACGAAAAATACGAAAATGGATACTATAGGAATAGTTCTGCTGTCAAAAATACTATAATAACACATTTTTTGCACTGTAGAAAATATATAGGAGAAAAGGGGACTTTTATTTTTATTACAAACTTGTTATAATGTGATTTGCGTCACTGCGATATTGTTTAGTTAATAATGTAGTTAATTGGGCCCAATTATTTTTAAATTCCACGAAATAATTCTTAAAAATTGTATAATAGGTTTTTAAATTATATTCTGCTACTCAAAATGCGTGTATTTTTTATTAAAAAAATTCTTGCAATCTAGAGCTAACTTTTCATTAAGTTACAGAAATTCAATGAATATCTCTGCACTTTTTTGTTGAATAATAAGTAATTACTGATTAAATATAAAAATTCAAAATTTGAGGAGCAAATCAAGGGGTATACTGTGGTGAAAAGAAAAGTTAGCGATGATCAGATAGTTATTTTATATCTGTCCAAGTTTTAAAAAGGATTAATTTTTCAACACAAAGGAGAAAAATCCACTCTTATAACATATTTCCTCCTTTTTTTCTTACTTGACTTTTCGTACTAACAAAGAATGTTATTTTATTCCAGAAACCGGTCTCATATTTTTTTTAAAAAAAATTTAAATCAATAGCTTTATTAAAGTAAAAATTAGTTTCAAATCTGTCTGCATTCATTCAGACGCATTCTATATTAATATATCACTAAAATAGAACGCAATTTATTTCATTCCAGACATTCCTAATTTGAGTAGGCGCACATTATATTTATCTCCATCAAACGTAAATAAAACGGTCTGTTCCACGTTAACTTATAATAATTAATATTCCTTAACATAAAATAAACGTGTCAATAACTGTATAATAATTTTCTCCGTCTAAAGAATTTTGAGTTTATAAATGAATGAGTGTAACGTCGCAATGATAAAATTTGAATATTTGCTAGTCTCTCAATATGTGCCAAATAAGTCGCTAATCTGAAATTAATCCCAGACATAATTAAGATTTCGGAAAACAATATGCTTTTCTCTCATAAATGGAGCTCTCAGTGACAGCTGTTGATCAGCAAGCTCATTTTTAAGAGAAAGATAAAGCTTCAGGGGATTTTCAATTAATTCTAAGAAGTTTCGCATAATTTTAATCGAATAATCTTCAAAGCCAAGTTATTTCTATCCCGACATTAAAGTAGCGAAAATCACTAATAGAATATCGACGAAACTTGACTCGAGTAAACAATCTCGTAGATAACTGCTACGTGTGAAGAATTTTCCTAAAAATGTACCCATTAAAAACTCTTTCTGATATAGATTTCTGTGAATTATATATATTTATTGAACTGTTTAATAGATTATTTTTATTGGAGAATTTTTATTTAAATAATTGAAATATTCTATTTTAAGAACTATATATTTCAATCTTATTCAGCACGAATTTGTGAAATAAAACACCCTTGAAGATTTGAATGCTAACTTGTTTTGAGTTCAACAGACAGGAAAATTTCAGCTCTTGATTATATGAACATGAGACGAATATGGAATAGTAATTTGATATTAACTTTCTATATGAAATTATAAAAATGAAGTCTTGATTTCGAAGGCGTACCATGATTTTTATTTTAGTTCATTAATGAACACCGAAATTATAAGAGTATATAAATAGTTTTATAGAAATTCAAAATTTAAGACAAAATAGTATGTATTATTACTATCAAATATAAGTGATAACTCAATACATTATAAGCATATATATTGATTCCTAGTTTAATTTTCTGCTACAGTACAAGGGTATAGATATAAAGGTATCAATCAACATGGGGATAATACGTTAATAATAAAATATTTTCTTCTTTAATTATACAATATTAGGTTATTTTGAATATTTGCAAAAAGGTATGGAGTATCTTTAGCGCGGAGTAATTAGCAACTAAATAATGTATTCATTATTTTTGTAGTATTTTAATTTTCAGCAATACCATAGCATAATGGAATTACGTATATTTTGAAGAATATACACTGTTTTGAAGAGAAACATAATTTTAAGAATTACTTTCAAAATTTTTTAAGAACGAGAAAAAGGCAGAATGAAGTTAAAACGATGGGGAACTTATATTTGGCTCTTTATGATTGACCCTTATGATTAATTTATTATATATTATACGGACTGACTCGTTTTGAGGTACCTTGTATTTCATCCGTTAAAGTTGGGTTTAATTATATTTACGACCCGCTTTCGAAGCCTCATGAGAGCTAATTTGGGACCTGACTGGATTCTGTACTGCGATCAGATGATGAAGTGATATTGAGCTGACAACTCCTTTCCAAACTTACATGCCACATCAGTGGGAATATCTTTTATTCCTATACATGCAACAGGTCCTTAAAGGGTGTTTCCTTAAGAAAATCGAGCCTAGAATCATCAATTCCCAGAACTGATATCTTAATACAAGCCACCGTTTTTCTAAACACTTAAAAGAAATAAAAAAAAGTGTTAGTTTTGGTTGAGGTCAATTATGTGTGGTATAATGCCATCGAAATAATTTTTAAATAAATTATGTTATATTTTATAAAAAAGATAATATGTTGCCGTAATTTAAAACTGATAACTTTAACATGTTTTAAATATCAATTTTTTATTTACTAAGGTATTATTTAAAACGTATAAAATTCTTTTCGTCGAACTAAACTGAAAAGGAACTAATAAAATATAAAGATATTGGCTCATTTTTAGAATCTCACATGTTTGTTTTACCTTCGTTTAAGGGCTTTAAATCTTTTCAAAAATCAATGAAAGATCTAGATAAACAAATTGAAATCTTTTCAGATGGAATTTCCTTCCCAATTCTTTAACTATTTATAAAACTATTTTGCTTCACTATCGCATTTGTAAATTGCTTTAAAGTTGCTTTATTTCTAGAATAAGTATGATCCAAATTTTTAAATGCTCTCCAGATCTGTACTTTTAAACTTTTCCTATTAATACTCTTGTAAACCTTTAAAAATAGTTATTTTTTCTATGATAAATAACACCAAGCTTCAAAATAATCCTTTATTCCCTACTCTAAAGATTTACAAATAAATACATTTATAAACCTGCAAAATCCTTTATATTTCTTAGCAAAATATGATCGAAACTTTGGAATCATATTTCTCCCACATACCCCGTGGGACTGAACTGATCCAAAAAATAATCGCAATCTACCTCAACAAAGCGTTTTTTCCTGGAAAAAATTCGTGTCAGGTTTAGATGATGTTAACAATCTCAGTAGTAGATAACGACAGGTACTTAATAACAATTTCTGCACCCAGCTTTCGCTTGACACCTGTGGCTTGTTTTCAGCAGTTTTGATTGATGGCTTCTCTCCATGGTCCACTGGAAAGTTGTCTGGGGGGTGGAAGGGGGAGAAGAAAATATGGAATCTCTCCACCTCTAGTAGACTCACACTTCATATCGGGGAGACGTACTAGTTGTGGCAATAATGGAGCTGTTATCGTAGGATTCAATGGTGTGACTATATCTCGAGCGATCCAGAGGTATGACAGCCAATACCATGGCATTTCCCGAAGACTTGGCAGTTGGTTGTCAATAGTTGAGTTATCGGAGCTCGAGCTGAACGACCACGCAACCATATCGAACCATAAGTGAAGGTGAAGCCAGGTTTTCATGGAGTAAAGAATGGGAAAGCTGCCACCTACTGATTTATCGCTCCATTTTTTAGTAAAAGGAAAAAGGTATATGTGTCTCTTTATTATTTATTTTTTAAATTATACGCTGAGAATGCTGTATACATCTTTCCAAAGAGCGGTTTCACCATTTGTGTACGCATATATATGTCTAGCCATTCATCTTCGTTCAGTAAGTAGCTACATTTCTCAGCGCGAAATTTCTGACAGACCATAAACATATTTCGTTTCGACAGCAGTGTGAATATTCAGGGAGGAATTCGCATTTTATAAATAACGGCGACGAGCAATAAATGTGAGTAAAAATGTTTCTACAGCTTCCGACGCATCGTTATTGCTTTTACTTGGCATATATCATCGTATCAACTTATAAGGCAATGCATGCACAATTCGATAAGAAAATAAAACCAATGCGGTATATATCAAAGAAAGTAAAAATATTACGTAAGTGTAAATTTTGAGACAAGGTACAAACACAGATTATATCATTAAAAGATTAAATTAATTATGCTAGGAATTTTTATGATACTCTATCTTTCAAGTGTAGGAAGTTTAATTATATGATTTTTTGTGAATTGCATATTTTAATAAAAATATGCGATTCACAAAAATAATTTTGTAAATGCTAAGCTTAAATTCTTAGCATTTACAAAGTGTATTCTGATATTAAAAAAGAGAAAAAGTTGTCTAATATAATTTTAATTTTACAATGTTTAAGCATCTACAGTTATACAAAGTTTAAGCTTTCATGTATAATTCTATAGCATTTTGATATATTTTAAACAATTTTTTAAAGACGCTGTTTTGACCTATAACTAAATTCGGTCGTTCTTGAAAATAAATTTTTACTTTGCTTATATCACTGTACGGGATAATAGAGACATGTACAGTTTATTCACCAAGAAAATATAATTCGTACAAAGTGCAGCAACTTCATATACCGTAATAGTTTCCAAAATTATTTTTAGAAATTGTTTTTAAAATATAGATTTTATTATTGGATTATGAGGCTATAAAATACTTCATAAAAATAAGGCAGATTGATTAATATTTTAAAAACAGTTCCTCATTTTATTGATACAAATTTAAGTCAAAATTTTATTTTCTTAATAGAAACTATATGAAATTAATAATTTTTATCTAGAACATAAGATTCATTAACACAATAAATTTAATAAATTTTTCAAATTAATTAAAAAAATATAGTACAAATTCCGTAAACTTTATGCTATATTTTGGATTACAATTTGGATAGCAAATAAATATTTAATTTGTTTAATTAAAAAAGTATCCAAAATCCCAGTCGCCTTTAATTAATGAAAACACGTTTATTAAGACACGCATTAAAAGAAATATTTATTTCATCAAATCCGAAACTGCTTCTAATTCACTAGAAAAACATTAATATCATTTATCTTACAAGCTAGTTCTTAAATTCACTCGAAACAAGGCACTTCTGGCAATGAGAATAGACCCGTGTTACTTTTTTTTACCCAATACACCAGCAATTCCCTCGCAACGTCAACTTAAAAAGAAAACAAGTGAGTAAAAAATAAATGACAACTAGCTCGGTTTTCTTTTAAAAAATGCGTTGTAATTATAGGAGGAAAATCCATATCCATACTAGTATCTGCATTTTTAATCATCATTTTTTAATACCTGGAACCATCTGCGCCCTGAAACGAACAAGACAGCAAAATGATCCAGAGAGACGGCTACATAGAGGTGGAAAATGCATGTGTGTAGCTGTAGTATGATCGAAGAAGGACATGAAATTGGAGAGTTGACAAGCTCTCCAATAAAGGGATTTAGTAGATTATGGATAAAATAATGGGAGAAGCAGCAAGAGATTAATGAGAAATCATTATTTGATTGTTTTCCCGATAAACATATCCTGTCTCATAAATTTTTGCTACAACTTTTGAGTACAGAATTTCATTTAACTTCACGCAAAAGTAAGGTATTGGATTTCTTCATGAAAATGCGCCTGCAATAGATTGTTAATTTTTTTAATCTAAAAACAAGTATGACGCTCCGAATGTCCATTATATCTATATTGGCGCAACTTGGAAGAAATGATGGAGCAGCTTTCTTTAGATTATATATTTTCGCAAATTTATGTGTTTATGTAGAAAATCCATTTTCAATTTATTCTGCATTAGCTTTGAATATAGTTTTAAAAATAAACAGTATTTCAATAAAGCCGATGAATTAGGTTTCACCATTTTTTTTCCTAGCGTAGATTACCTAATATTCTTTAATAATATCATACATCCTGTTACTTTTGACTGCCGTTACTTTCATTTTGACAATTTTACAATGCAGCCTGATAAGAAGGCTTTTATAACCAAGCTAAACTCAAAACTTATTTTGCTATTAAAAAACTACTAATATAGTTATAAAAAGATTTGCTAAATAAATTTAAAGAGAAAAAATTTCTTTTTTTTAGAATTATGTATGCTGCCCAAAAGTAGTTTTGGTTTGGGAAATAGAACCATATGGATTCAAAACTGTTTGTATCTAAGCATTCTCGTTGTGAGCATAAAAACAGGAGTTTTGGTGTCATTGGCAAACATTCTAACATTGGTGTAGCGAGAAATTTTACACAGGGGAGTATTTCTTTGAAAAAGAGGGATAAGATCACCTGAAATACTTTCTGTGCAAATTCAAAATAGAGCATTATCCTATGAAATCAGTTAATCATTCATTTTGTGAAATATGGATAATATAACTGTGTCTAAAAATTTTCTCGTCATTATAAATTTTTCAAAATTCAATATATATATATATATATATATATATATATGATAGATGACTTCACATTTCGAACAAATACATCTAATTCGAATTATTTAAAACTTAAATAAAGGTTCTAACCTTAAATAACAAAAGAAATGTATTTATTTTGTGAATTTTAACGCATATAACTAGCACTCTATAAACAGAAAAGTTCCTTTTTAACTTGAAAAATCAATTTACATTTATTTTGCTTTTGTATGTGAGAAAATTTAATTCGTCAAAAATTTTCTAGAGTTTTTTCCTGTAAATGTTTCCATTTTTAAATAATTATTTCTATTTCCAAAAAGTTTTTTAATTATACAAAATTTCTCAAAATGGTTCAGATTTTTCTTTGAAATAAAGAATAAATATTAAGTTCATTAGCTTCAATAATGTTTTAAAATAAATTAATTTCAGACATAACATTCTTGGTGAGCAATGAATTTATAAAATAAATTACAAATATTTACTCAGCTCTATTAGAGGCAATTTCATATTTATGAACAGAAGAAAACACCCCGCTATTATAAAGATAAATAAAATGAAAGTATTGAAATATAAAAAGTATAAAAAATAGCATTTGCGATAAGTTAATGAATTTTATCAATTAAAATTTTTGATTTGTTATGACTCTAATTTCAGAGCTATTAATAGTTTTAAAGGTTTGAACTAAATTTTTCTAAATTAATATAAAATAATCAATGAAATTATTTGATTTTAAATCATAACGAAAATCTTACTATCAAATTAATTCATCTACTTTATATAATATATAAATAGATCGTTTATATTTTTAGGATTTTAAAATTAGCTTTGATATTTTAATATGAAGCAAATGAATTTAGTTATTTTTATGTTGATATAATAAATTGTTCACCAGGGAATTTTTAACTGAACGCATATTATTTTCAAATGAATTAATCATACATAAAAATTCAATTCATACTAATTTTTTGTACTTTTTGGGGAAAAATTGAAATATTCAATTAATGATCGGTTTTTGAATTTTCTTAATTGAAGAATATAATACATACAAGTAAAAGATAGGATATCATGATATGAAAAACATAATAAAGATGTTGATTGGGTATAAAAAGGACGGTAACACGGAAAATAAATATAAATAGACTCAAAATCTTTAAATATGTCCAATATTTCTCATAAACTAAATGTTATTAACAAAACATTGGATGGAAGCAAATGGTTTTGGACAAACAAAGTATAAATAATTCATACAAAAGAGATACTGAGCATTTCTTATTTGTTTAGATCATTTTGATAATAAATCAAGCTGGAATATTAAATTTTATGTGATTCACATTCTCTGGGATATCTAGATATTTATCGTTGATAGAACAATGAAAAAGAAATGTCTTAAGAATTAATTAGTTTTAAACAAGTTTTTTTTCTTTATTAAACCGATAATATTCTGAACAGTATTTAATAAAAATTATAAAAATTGAAATATAAAATCTATATGTCAAAAAATTCGCATTCTATCATCAAGAATTCTAGAAAAAAAATATCTCATGTTTCACTAAAGGACAAGATAAATATATTCATCGAAGTATGAATAGAACCATTCTATAAAAAATAATTTTGTCTCAAAAAAATTACAAATTTATCACACAATCGCCCAAGACTTCCAGTATTTTTCATAACTGATTGTTGGGTATTATTTTTACTTTGAAAAAAATTGAAAACCATTTTGCTACATATATATATAATAGTTAACCGGATCCTCTGTTCTTCTTTCATCTTATCTTTTTGCAGATAAATCAAGCTAGAAAATTAAACTCTATGTGATTCATGTTCTCCAAGATGTCTCGATGCTGGGTGAAGATTGAAAAGAAAGAGGAGGGGTAAAAATCATCAGAGTTGAAATTTGATGAATGACTCCCGCGTCAAGTGCTCCTATTTCATTTTCGAATAGGACATTTCATTTAGAAAGAAAATAGACTAAGACAAATTCTGGGGCAAAGAGCAAAATTTCTCAAATAGAGTCACGGAACAATTGCCTCCGGGGTATGGAACATGATGAAAAAGTGAAGAAGGGAAATAAAGAGAAAAAGAATGGATGAAATGGATGTTAAGACACTTTTGTTCTTTTAAAACCCTCCAAACCAAGATTGCAAACAGGAAAAAAAATTAAATGCGAAATGATTGCAGGTTCTATTTTTGGTTGATTAAAAAATAAAACCTTCGATCACTCAAGAGCTCCCGACAGCAGATGGGAGAGCGCGAGACAAAACTTATTGGACAGATATGATTCTTTGATTTAGCTTTCGCATTTGATTATTTTTGGTAGGACATAAATTTTTTCAGAAAATAATCCTTGGGATCTTAAAGAAAAACTACCCATGAAACGTGGCTTGATTTTTGATATTTACTCTTTCATCGCTCAAACTGAACCGTTTGATCAAGATAAGGATATCGATATTCATCATTGTTTTGATATCTTTTAAATCATAGAATTGAATTTAAAAAAATAAAGGTTAAAATGTAGAGAGATCCTTTATATAAATATTTTGTTATTAAAAAATTTGAAATTATAAAATTTTAAATTTTTTTTATTTTCTTCTATACGACTATTTATTCACAATGGAATGTTAATAGCATAAACTTTAGTTTAGGTGTTCAAAGTTTGTCATTAGCTTTAAAATCTTAATGTGAAAATTTAGCTTTTCATATACCCTATTCAAAAAACTGTGACTTTAATGGTAAATTTCCATTTCTTCAAAAATATTTCAAATTCAGCTAAGCTTTTTCTTCCAAAGCTTTCTTTCTTTTTCAACTCGCGCTCTTTATTTATACTGTTCATCTTCAATAGGCTATAAAAATTTGAATTTCAAAAACATTGTCCTAAAACGAAAATGTTGTAGATATTGTCAAATATGCAAGAATTATTACCCTTTTGGCATATTTTATGCTTTTATAATTTTAATAAATAAATTTTCTAAAATTTAAAAAAAGATTGCATTTGCAAAACATATCGAAAAGTATAAATTAAATATGTTTATATTTTTGAATTTGAAAATAACATTAAGATATTTAACAAAATGAAATAATTAAAGACGATGCATATTTAATTAACCTATAATTTGATTCTTTTAAAACAATTTATGGATCATTACAGCTTAATTCTCAAATAAATATAGATTAATATTTTTAAGTAGCTGGAATCTGACAAACACTTATCATCTAATAGCCATTTATAATTCATTTACTAAATTCACCAATGAGGCTTTTGTATTCGTTAAATTTGAAAAAAATGACATGAGAAATGAAAATAAAAAATACACAAAAGAATTGGAAAAAAGCGAATGACTATTAACAGATTTTTAAAAAAATTCTTGTAAATGAATTTGAAAAAAAATATTTACTTATTAATTACTGACTGTTAACTTGTAAATTATTATGAATTAATACTAACTTATCAGTTACATTTTCACTCGCCAACTTTCTGATAAATTTTCTGCCGATAATTAAGTTGTTGTTAGTTATTAAGTTAATTAACTCAAAATACTTAAATTCAAAACAGGCTGTTAATAAATATAATTTGAAGGAGAGATTGAACAAATAAACAAGCCTAAGCAAGGTGTTTAGAATTTGAAATTATTTAGCATCTTAAGGCTCTGTCAAATTAATTTTATTAATTCCATAGATTTATTAAAACACATGCTTCGAAAGATAATACGCATAACGAATTAAATTAGAATATATAACTTATGTTTACAGTCGTTATTCTCTTTACATATCCCTATTTCACTTGATTTCAAAATATTCATCAGCTTTATCTCATTCAAAATACGAATCCTCCTCCTTTGAGTTGCTTCCTAAATTTATCCTGAAAGCATTTGACAAGCACCTAAAATTACTCACCAAATACCGTAAACGTAATGTCAACACAGCTAATTAACAAGCAGAGAGAAAATCAAAATAGATCCAAGTACCCTTCGACAAGATCAAATATTCTAATATGTATATCAAGTGGATTCGAACAATACCCACAATAATTTAATCTGACTCTTAGCAAGCGTAGAAACGATCGGCTCAGGGAGACCACGAACTAACTTATTTACGATTGAGATATTATTTGATTGAGCAGACCAAGTTTCGAAGCTGACCAGTTTCTGCGTCCAACTAGCCCTGCTCTGATTTTAACTCGGATCGATGCAATTTAGAGAATCTGTTGAAGTGACGCCTAATGAGAAGGTATCCGGACGGTACGGATTAGGGCATTGTCGGATAACGATGATCTCTGAATTTCACGCTGAACGTTAGGATAAATTATTTCAGTGAGCGGATTTGACACGATTGCCAACTTAGTAATTATATGACTATTTGCATGACGTTCTCGGAATTGACAGTTGCTGCTGTCCGGACCTGGTGTT
>JAOUZG010039019.1:6368192-6519942 GCA_026289955.1 Argiope argentata
CATGACGTTCTCGGAATTGACAGTTGCTGCTGTCCGGACCTGGTGTTTAGGAATATTATATATAACCTTATGCATAGACAAAGGTACGATTCGTTTTTCTGTATAAAGATGAAAATTACCAAAAATTCATGGAAATGTAATTATTTTTAGAGAAAATATTGCATTAATAATAAAAAAATAGACCTCCAATTTAGTTGTTGTTCTCCCTTTTGCACTCGAAAAAGTAATTCGATGCCTAATTATTCAATATACAAGGACTTATTTATTGCTACAAATTTGTGTGTGAGTTTAAATTTAAATTTCTCCATCTTTTTACCATTCTGTAGGTATTTTCAATAATCAAAATTGAAAATTAAATGAATAAAATCCCAAAATTATGCACCGTCTTGATTGGTGCCCAAGAGACACCATCGAGTGCAAAGGGTTCAGATATTTCCTCAACATTATCTAAAAAAGACAGTCACTATCATCTGGATTTGCATGAAGTTCTCGGAATTGACAGTTGCTGCTGTCCGGACTTGGTGTTTAGGAATATTATACATAATCTTATTCATTGACAAAAGTACAATTCGCTTTCTTGTATAAAGATGTAAATTAGCAGAAATTTATGGAAAAGCAATTATTTTTATAGAAAATATTGCGCTAATAATAATAATGGACTTCCAGTTTAATTATTATTAAATAATTTCCTGAACATTTTCAAAAAAAGACAGTTACTGTCATCCAAACTTGGTGTTTAATGCATCCTTATTGCATTGGTAGTATTCACAGTTGGATTAAAAAGAGTAAAATTATAGAAACTCATACAAGAAGAATTATTTCTTTCAAAATTAAATAACCGAGTTTTAGCTCATTAAATATTCATCTTGATTAAAAATGTCTATTCACTTAGAGTTAAATGAATTCAGCATTATTTCTAAGTGAATTCATATGAATATAAGACTTAATGATTATTGATAAAAAAATCTAAATTCAGAAATATTTTCTTAACATGGGCATATTTCAAACATCAATTTCAGTCTTCAACTGCAAAATTTTATAGATATTTTAGATTTTCAATTTATACATTTACGTATGTGGATTTGCCGCAACTTATCTAAAGAGTTTTTTTTTTACAAAATTACTTGCATTATTTTATTCAAATATTCGGTGGCATAAATCATTTTTCAATTCCGTATAAAGGATATATGAATTTTAGTCAACGAAAATTATATGAAATTCCTGTGGATATGTATATTTCTTACCAAAAATATGTATATCCCCACTGGTAACTTTCTAAAATTAAAATGCAAATCAAATAGCAATATAAATAGATATTACCTAACAACAAACATGAAATTTGGATTTTACCTTTGTTAAAGGAAAACTTTTGAATTGAACATGTTTAAATAAGTGGCTACCTCTTGATATTAAGGAAATGTATAGAAATCCAACATTGAAAGGCAAAAGTAATTCAAAATACATCTTATCATTCCAAAAAAAAATTTTGGTCACATTTAGTTCAAATAAACTTTATAAGTTTTTGGCATTCGTCATCATTAGTATTAATTAATCAAGGAATTGATTTGTAATAACAAAATAAAATGCATGATGTTGCTATCTCTTCTATTCTCATCACCCGATGTTAGAATATACACTAAATAAAACAATAAAAGAAATATTTAACTTATGCAAACATTGAAGTATTTAAATAAATTATAATTTAAATATAGTACAAAAAAAAAGAAATTTTGAAAAACAGAAGTAACTGTTCCATGAATAATGAGATTCACCATTTTATGCATCTTTTTTCATTAGGTTTTATTTTTTATTATTTGTAGACATAGTGATATAGAATAAGATACGCATCTGCATCTTTTTAAACGAAAGCGCATTCTTCTAATGGTAACCTTAAAAGCCTACTGTATGTATCGTATTGGTCAATATGGTACAGAAAACACAGCAATAGAAAAAGGATGTACATAAAGTAATGATTCAAAAATATATAATAAAATTTAAAAGAATCGTGAAAGTAGAAATTGTCAAAATAATTACCCGAAAAGTTAATAATAATATCGAAAGTTTATATTTTTATTTTACACACAATGTTCAAATAGTTTATTCCAATCTCTTTTGGAATATTATCAACATAAAACAATCTAACATTATTCCAAATTTAGAAATTTTGTTATTAGAAGCAATTCTTATAAAATCAGTGGAAATTTTGTATTAAGGTAATTAATACTCAATACTTTGAAAGGAGGCATAGAAAATGTATGTATAATTAAAATTTTAATATTAAGCATGAATTCACTCTGGTACTTTTAAGTTTTCCTTAATAGATTTATATAGCTGATAATAAGAATAAAGGGTATGCTTCTGCGTTTCTTTCTTTTATACGATAGGCCATTGTAACAAATTCGGTAGTTATATGCTTTAAATAGCGAGAAAACTGTATATGTACTTTTAATAATTCAATTTTTAGTGCTAAAAGCAGAAGAAAAATTTAAAAAGTTTTGATAATTTTTTCTGTATGTTCTATATGTGCTTTTATTACTTAGATAATGCAATAAATTATTCATTTAATGCAGGAAGAAATATTCTTTGCACTAAAAAAATTCCTTGTATAATCATTCATCAAGAACTTGTTTATTACTCTAAAAAATAAATATATATAATTGTTTTAATTTCAAATTTTCCTAAAAATTAATCTACATCTTAACACTATGCAGATAATTTTAAAGGTCGTAATTAAAAAATAAATGAGTAAAAAGTCAAAATGATGCATCGTCTTATATGGTGCAAGAGAGAAGGCTTCCGAGTGAAAAGGGTTAAAAAGAGAATTTTGAGATTTTTCTTTGTTTTTAATTATATTAAAAATTCATTCAAAAAGACTTATCTAATTATTTTAGATAATTAATGAAAATAGTAATTTTCACCCGAACCAGGATAAATCAAATCAATTTAAATACCCATAAAAGAAATTCTGTTTTTCAATACGGAAATTTCATAACTAAAAAAATGTAAAAACTGATTTTTTCACGAAGTTTGTGCAAATATTTGTTTAAACAAATTCTTTTCAACACTGCTTTTAAACTTAAATATTTAACATATCGAAAATAAATTCATCATTTACTGTAGGAAAATCTAAATTCAATATAGATATAAAATAAACATCGAAGAAATACTCCCTTTCAATTTATACCAAAATCTGAATTAAATAAATGCATGAAATTACTTTCAAAAGAGAAAACAGTAAAATAACAAACCTCCTTTCAAATCCTGAAGCTCCATCTGCTTTTCAAACGTATTAAAGAAATAGTTATGACAAGCAAATGCCTCAAAAGAAATAACTTAATGTAAAACAAAACAACAGCAAACAAAAATGAGGGGAAAAAACGTTATTTCATTGTTTTGAAATCACCGAGATTTGATTATGTTTGTTTCTGGGGGAAAAAAGGCGAAAGAATCTAGTCTCAGGTACACGTTAACTAATACAAACAAAAGTGAAACGAAGAATTTTTCTATTAAAGGCTTAAAAATAACTTCTCAATATGTGGTTTGTCCAAAATCTAATTTTTCTCTGCATCGTATCAAAATTCCAGGTGTAAGTTTAATTACTGAGAAGAAGTAGTAAAAAAGGGAAAAGGTTTTTTTTCATTAAATCATTGGAAATAGTAATTATTAAAAACCCGTTTTCAGAATTATTAAAATTTGAAGAGAGCATCCGTTTTTTCATGACTTCCAAACACATGTCATCTGAGAAGAATAACATATATTTTGAAAAAGAACAAATTAAAAAAATGACCAAAATTTTTTTCATTAGTATCCCAGAAATGACATCAACGCCCGTAATTGGCAATTAGGAAGACAAATGAGAAACCGCGCTTAGGAATTTTGTTAAAAAATTGCATAAAAACTCAAGTATAAAAAGTACGATAGTGAATAGAAATTATTTCACGAAATAAAGCTCCGCTTTATAATGAAAATACCTGTTTCATAAGGAGCAGTTTCGCAAAAATAATAGCGGTTATAAACGCACAAAATGATCGTTTTTTCTCTGTTGTATACACTCGGTATAGTGTAATTAAACCTTGCAGATTTTAGCTTTCCTAAGTGACTTCATTAAGCCAAAGCAACGGCGATAACTTTATTTATCGATAATTTGGAATGCATTAGATGCAAATTAAAATTTTTTGCTTCTCTTGTGAAAAGGAGTGAAGCAGCTGAGTTATTTTCAAGCTTCATTAAGCTGTAATTTGCCATTTTTGAGAGGACGTTTTTCTCCTTGGTATTCATCTAGTACAAAGGGTGCAAGGACCTTAGTGAAATAAAAATAACATGCATTACGCTTGATTTAACAGGAGTATTATAAAAACGTTGTACCTGTGATCGCATCGTTTTTATTCAAGTACCTTGCCAATAAATTATTCAAGTATGTCCTTGTTGAAAAATGTCCGTTCCATTGCAATAAATGATGCAGTTTATCAGCATGACTCCTTTTATTCAACAAGTTTCTTACCGAGTGTCCTATCTGAATATTAAATACAGCATTGTCTTTTTAATAGAGTGGGTTTGCATGAAAAAGATTTCAAATAAATTTATGAAAATATTAATAAAAAATTATCGAAGTGCGCTTACTAGATATAATAAATTTTGTTGTTTTGAAAGTTTTATTTCAAATGCATAAATATTTATTTGTACTTAAATTTATCAGTACCAGTGTTGAAGAAATCGTTTGTGTTTTTTTGTTTTGTTTGAAGTCACTCATTCCATGTGTACTAATGATATTTTTCACAGACATTCTAGAAATATGTAATAATCCTTTCGAATATATTTTTGTTGAATATTATTTTATTGAAAGTTGGTCTTTCTGTTATACATCCTTTCTTATTGTGTTGGGATTCAGCCGAAAAATTTATTTCCTATATCATTAAATATTAACGAATAAAGATTTCTTTTGAAATAATTCAATTCAAGCAAGGTTTCAATTACCAAACTAGTAAATCAAGCTGCAAAATAAAATGTAAATATTTGACAGTTCCAAATTGCAAAGAATCTAATTATCTTTACTGGTAAGTCCCATTTCACATCTCATTAGCTAACGATGAAATAGTAATTAAATTCAAATATTTATCAATTTATTCATAAAAAAGATTTGATACGTTGTATTTTTTACCGTTTTTGTGAAACTATGCAACTTTAATATAATATTATGTCACATTTTTTGTTAAGCTTCGTACTTAAATGTAGGGAACATATACATTTCGACGTCTTTGCTATGCCCGTTCGGGTTCAAAAACAATTTAATACCAATTTAAAATTCTGATGTCTAGAATACATGCACATTTCAACTATATATTTTGTAGCTTCGTGGTGTTCATTTATCTTCGAATAGATAAATTGATAGACCGAAAGGTATTTTGATGAATTCGAACCAAAGTTTGAAATACATACATAATAACGATAGTAAAATATAGACCCATTTCATCATTCTAGGTCACAAGGTTTTTACTTTATCATGTTTATGCCCACTGGATAGACAGACAGATACTTTCTATGCCAAAATTATGCAAGTCCATTTAATAAATATTACATTTCAAGTACTTTAATTTTTTTATTTATCATGTTGACTAGAAGATTGATTAACAGACGAATATAAATCCAAAATTGGTTTTTAAAAGTCAGAAACAAATGAGAAAACTTATCAAGAATTCAAAGCCGAATATTTTATCAATTAGAAAATATTTTTTTTAATTCTTCAAATGGAAGAAAATAAATCATGATAATATTGAATAAATGGTTAAATATATCTAATATTTATCCATGTTCAAATATTTTATTAAGTGTAAAATACTATTTAAATAGTTTTACTTTTAAATAGTATTTTACTTTTATTAACATTTAAAAGTAAATCTATTAAATAGTTTACTTACGGATACTGAAATTATCCACTGATTTTATTGGGGGCCATTAACACGGCATTTACTTTCTTCAGCTTTCTGAGCAGCATTTTTATTCAATTATTCTTTAACATTATATAAACCATAGCATTTGGCAAAATACACTTTTTTGGACAATATTTTTAGAAAATGCTGCATTCTTTAGAAGCTTTAGTAACCAATAAATTCTATAACATTTCTATGCAAACTTTTTATGAATATATTTCTAAGTTACAAAAATATGTATTGTCTATTTACTAATAATCTCAAAAGCCATCTTTGGTAATTTAAGCTACAATTAATGTGGCTTTAAGCTTTTAAAGCTATATGGACGCATATGAATTTCTTTAACTGAAAACATATATTTATGGATTGAAATATCAATATTTTAAATCCAAATATAAATCAGACCCAAATAAATTTAAGAAAATAGTTCCAGTAAATCTTATCTTAAGCAGAAAGAGTATTTGAAAAGAAGTAATTTTTACTTTAAAAATTTATAAAACAGATATTTGTAAGAGTTTCTTAGGAAACTTTCTAAAATAAAATATTGAAGTATTTAGAAAATAAAAAAACTAACCTTAAAGTAGTATCACAGTCAGGGTTTAAGACATTGTTAATTGAAATGAGGTAGAACTAATTAGTAAAGCATAACTCGTGGTCATGACTTTAGAATTTCTTTTCTTTTTACATATTTTAATATAATTATTAATCTATTGGGAAATATTTGTTCGAAATTAATTTTAAATGAAACATAGAAACATTTAGAATATCGAAGTTATGTTAAAATATCAGCTATCTGTAACATAACTAATATGCTTAACGCAATCTTATTTAATAGAAGTTTGTCTTGTATTTATTTACCAACGTTTTTGAAATATCTAACTATTGATTATAGTCATTGCCAATAGAATAGGGATAGCTCAAAATAGACATTAATAAAAGAAATGGATAAATTAGGAATGAGCTTTCGGCAACAATCTGGCATCAATCTCGAAGGCATTAAATCTTAAACAAACGCGCACAACAGCTTTGTACTTCTGTATACTTAAAATTGAATTGTAGTGTAATTAAGCTCCCGGGGATGGCTCTAAATCATCCTAGTAGGGAACATGCGGCGTTGTTCCTTCTGAACACGGAACAACACAAACATCAATATTTAATTGGATTTATGTGTAGTCCTGGATCCACTTTGAATCAAAATACCTCAGGCAGATAAATTATACCAATGATTCATTTATTTATTATTTATTATAAATAGGCTTCAGAAAGGCACTCGAGTTTTTTATTCCAGTTTTACATTAATAGATAAGTTAAAAATTGTCACTCCCTATTCTTAGCTTTTTATCTATGGTAGGATCTATATTCAACCACCTCAAAACACTGCAATTACTCATAATCAGATAGTTTGATATTTAATTTAAAGTTTTTCATTCATTTATAAATGCGTAATTAAGGAGGAAAAAATGTGTACAAATCAAACGATATCAATACATACCGTTTAAAAACAAAACAACACTTACCGTTCAACAACGGTATGTGTTGTTTATTATTAGTAAATAAATTTTTCTGTGATATCAAAACCATGTTGATGTTTTACAATAGCTTTGAAGCTATGAAGGTTTGGAATTGTATATATCCCTCCATCTAAAAGTTCTCTAAAATTCTTGGATTGTATCTATAATTTCGGAAAATTAATTTCGGATGGAATTCTATTCCAAATGGCTGTTCTAGATATTTATATTTCACCCATTTATAATTTCAATGCAAAATCTTGCCTCGAATTATTTTTTAACTGTAGCTTATTAATTAAGGTCATTTAAGTTTGCCTTTGATCATATATCTCGAACTACTATTGCTCCAAATATGCTTTAATGACCATTTTCGTGTTTTTTAAAACTAAGTAAATATTTTAGAAAAATCTCAAGATATGTAGAAAATTGGTTTCACTGACACAAAAACGCCCAACCACAGTATTAAGTTATCTTCACAATATTGTCCAGAATGTAGAAAATCAGGAAGATACCATACCATATCTTGTGCTAATGGGATGCTTAGATTTTCTTTATTTTGGTGATATGCACCGAAGAAAAAACTCCAATTCACTTTATATTTTTCTTTCCTTAGAAAAATGAGAAAAGAAGATAACTTTTTTAAAATGAACATTCAAAACCATCGCTAAGAACTCTGGAAGGTAACTGAAATTGCTAGTGACTTAAAAGAAGGTGTGTGTTTAGAAGTAAGAAATGCAAGTTTTCTTTTTGAAATGTTTCAGATACTTGCAGCATGTGATAATATCGATACCTTTTAATAGCCAATATATCTTTTCTTTTTTGAATCAACGTAGAGCTTCTATTTTTAAATGGTTCCTTCCTATTCTTTACCCCAATGAAAAAATACCTTCCAGTTGTTTTAAAAAGAATTATTTGTCCTCGCGGCACATTTAAGGATCCTTGAAACTACCGAAGGACTCCAATGATTGGTAACTTCAGGACGTAAAAGAAAGCACTGAATGAGAAATTTCGAAAGAATATTCCCCCACCTTATCAGAAAAGATCAGTTCCTGACGTCATTTAAAGCACCTTACCAGTTTCGTCATTTTTATGAACGACTAATTAATGCAAGTTCCCTCTGTAGTATTACCCAAGTCTTTGCTGATAAGAGTTTTCTCAATCATACTCAGTCGTTGCACAAAGCGTGAGCTTTGAAACGAATCGTCTAATAAGCTTTTATAGAGGAATTCGACAATGCACAGACCGCGTGTTTTTATCGCAGTAGAAAGTCACTGCGCATCTGTTAGAAAAGTTCCTCATTTTTTGTGAAAAGAATTGTATTGTTCTTGTCGTTTCATTCCTCATTTTTCCAGATGTTTTCTCGGAGATCACTGTCTTCTGAAAAATGTTACGATTCGTATTTTAAAAGGAAAGATAGACAGCAAGAAAACTCAACTGTTTATTTCTTTTCTTTTGGTGACAAGAAAATGCAACTTAGCTACAAGAAGTATCCTTTTCTTACTTTGAAGTCAATCATTGTTTTCTTTATCGCATTCTTAGTCCATTACAAACGAACCGTATCTCAGGAAAGTTATTTCATTTAGAAGAGTACAGAATTTTATTTTCATTTTTGAAATTCTTTTTTAAAACAAAATGCGTCTGTTCTCGAATAAATAACGAAACTTCTGTATTTTATGTGACGTATTTGTAAATTTCAAAAAGTTTTGAAGAGTTGTTCGATATTTCATGATCTTTTAGAGACTGGGTTTTCTGGAATTTTCGATAAACGATTGAATATTTGTAAAAATGTATCTATTGCAAATAATATCTTTTAACTTAGTTTTACATGTAAACCAAACATTACAATCTGTAAATTTTGGGTTAAAACTACTTATTACAATGAAACTGGCAATATAAATGTTATTTTCTTCTGATCATTAATCTTTTATTCTAATCTAAAGAGAAATTTTGTTTATATAAAATTAAGTTGAAGATAGCTCTTACATTTTTGATTAACTATTCTTTTGTTTGGTTTATGTGGCTATCTCAAGGATAATAAATATTATCCATCTTTAATGCAATTAATTTATTTGATTGTTACATTCGATGCTCTTTTCAAATTGTAATGTGTGATTAAACAAAATTCCTTCTTTTTGATTTGCATTATACTTGCAATTATAATGCATCTGGGGGTGTTGCTTATTTTAAGAGTACAAATGAGAAATATTGAACAGGTGAAGGTGAAATAACTCATTGTCTTCAAATTATCAGTTTTGTCATGTTTTGATATCTTTCAATTTTCAAAGGGAAAGGTACTATATATAATAATCCTATTGACATGATTGTAACTGGTAAGGTACTCTTGGATATTGTTACTTGTACTTATAATACTTGTTATTGTTCAATATGCTATTTTTAGATACCTTCTTTTCCTGAAATTGCTAGTTTTCAATGAAAGTGAAAACTTACCAATAAACCGCAGATGACCTTTTATAACAAAGTGAGGATGACATTCAGTATATTGTAATGAATTTTAGAAGTCATTAATTGAAACATATGACTATCGATGTTGAATCTTCTAGGCCTAATTTTATTAACTGTTTTGAATCAGTGCTATCTATGGCTCTGTTTCAATTGATTTGATTTTGAAGCCTGTTCTTAAGCCGGGATCTGTTCTCTAAATTCTCAAATCACTTGAGTGGAAAAAATTAATATCAATGATATATCTGATATCTGACTTGCGGTGTCATATTTAACTTTGATCATGTATCTGTTTCCTGAATATCTTTGTTTAAGCACGCACGATTTCCAGTCTTGTACTCTTCATTCGATCATACTACCAGACTAACATGGCATATTAAGTTTTACAAATATGTGCCAAAGTAAGTTATTTCTAACAGAGAATTTACATTTTACTTCTAAACAATGTTCTTTGGCTTATTTCAGATAATAACTGAATACAACTAAAATGTGTAAAACTTAAATATTTCTAATTCAGATTTCACCTGAAACTTATAGGACTCTTTTCAGGAATCATAAGAAAAGCGTCAAGTCAAAGTTCGGTTAGTTCGAAGTAAACAAGAATATTAGTATTTGATTTGTCTGGTTTATGTTGATAGAATATTATAATTTGAATCGATGCCATTTATTTTGAAGAAAAGATTACAATTGTGGTGCTTGGCTGATATTAAGAGGTTTAACTGTTTGCTAATATATTTATCTCCATACAGTTTTGCTAATATTCGAGGGATTTTAAAAAGACAAATATATCTTATTAAGTAAACCCGCGTTTATCGTTAAGCTGCAGTATTTAGCATTTTATAAGTTTTGATGCCATGAGGTCTATAAATAAACAGGTTTTGGGTAGAATGGAAAATCCGATTATTATATATTTTTTTAAAAATCCAGAATGAAAATCTTTAATTGAGTTATTATTACCAAAAAAACATAATATTGCAAACTATATTGTTTTTATATTAGGTTGGGGAAAAAGAAATCCATTATTATTTTACAGCCATCTACCGAGAAAATAATGGATTTCTTTTTCCATTATTTTCAAAAATCCCATATAGAAATAAGAAAAAAATGGAAAGAAATGGGAAATAATGCAAAGAAATTCATTATTCTCATAATAGATGGCTGTAAAATAATAATGAATTTCTTTTTCCCTAACCTAATATTAAGTATATTTTTTATAAAATTTCAAGTCTAAGAATTGAATGTATGCATTTATTTATAAAAATAGTGTATTGCTAACTAAAGAATCTCTAAAAAGACTTAAATATAAATTATTAATTGTCAATTGATATCATAAAATCTATTGGTAGAAAGCATTACATTTTTGGAAAAGCAGAGACATTTAGAATGGATTTCACTTAAGTGGAATCAAATCTAGATGAAGATAATTCATCACTTTTCTCTTTTTTTAAAAAAAAATATTTCATTCCATCCAGTCGTTGATTTTCTAACACTACCTTTTTAGACTGTAAATCAGACTTTGTCATCGGCTACAAACAAGATAAACAATTCCTATTTAATGCCACTTAGGTTCTTTGATCTCTAACCTATATCAAATATTAAATTATTTCTGTTGAACAATATCCTAATCTGTAGATGTTTTAATTTAGTTTATTTATAATACAGCTTTTCTTTGTTTAAACTTTATTATCCATTTATATCTTTATAAGCATCATAGTGTTTCAGAAAGTGCAGCACTTAATTTCAGTCTGCTCCAGTTCAGCCAGGAAGAAGGAAATTAATTGAATTACGGCTCTTGTAAAAAAAGGCTTCCAGCACCAAGTGAAAGACAGGCGTCAAGTGACAGAAGTTTGTCCCGCAACATGTGCAATTTTCATTGGTCCACGTCTTTCTTCCGGAAAGAAATTGCATCGCGGCAGGTTGATTAAAAAACGATACTGTCATCATAAAAGGAGAGAGTAATTCCCCAAGCGCCACTTCTCTCCAGGCTAGATATTTTACACAAGAAAAATTCGATTAGGTCTGATGCGACAGTTAAAAAGAGCGAACCCAATCCAAATTGGTTAACTCTTAATACGACTGCTCATATGCATATATGGATTTCAGCAGGGCTAAGAAATGATCAATGGCTACATTTTAACACGTGTAGTACTCGGGTATTTTACACGGCTCACAACACCGACGATGAAAATTCGACACAAATCGAGAGACACGATATGCTTGAATGTTTCCGCTTGCCTTTTCCTTTTTAACCCCAAAACCAGTCGATATTCTAATTAACGATCCAGTGCTGCTCGAAAATTAGCTGGATTTAGAACAGGGTGTCGTTCTCTACACTCTCCACTGTAAGCCACGAAAGCAAAAGGAAAATCAAGTTAGAAAATCAGTGCAGTTAGGTGGGGGAAGGAAAAGCAAGCCCAGCAGACAGGATGGAAAGACGAAAACGAATATGGCTTTATCGATTTTTGATTAAAACCCTCCACGTTCGTCATTATTGAACGGTTCTTTCCCTGCGACTACAGCGAATTATGTTCGGCATATTATTAAAGAAAATTGATTTAAACATCGATGGCACAAATGACACTAAGAGGTGGGGGGATTCACTAGGACGTGATTGCGAAAAGAGAAGAGGATGTGCTTCGAAAATCGGGAGGCAAATGTTCAATAAAATCTCTGAAGTGTCGCCAAAGGTTAGGACTGATGATATGTCTTCTTTCTACGAATGGTATTGGCGGAAATATCCCCTGGCATCTTTTTGTGTTTGGCGAAATCTCATTCTATTGTGTCCACAGAAACTTTGCAGCCAGTCTGGCTTGCGGGATCAGGGCTTTATTAGCCGCAGGCATTTCAAGCTGTTGGATTTGTGCTGTTCGAATTTAGGTAATAAATGCCAAGTTAATTGTCATTCACTTCAAAGTTGTGAAAAGATTTCCTATTGTCCAATTTCCAATTAACTTTAAATTTTAAATTTTATTTGACAAACTTAATCGGTTCATTTATTTAATGAACAAAAATGCTTAATTAACTAACTAATTAAATTCCAAGAGATTCAAAGTTTATTATTTTATTTGAATATTTAATAAATTGATATCTAATTTGATAAAAGAAAGATTGAACAAAAGGAAGAAATGACTCAATACAATTGTAATTTTTATTTATATACCAATAAAGTCATATTAGTTATCAGATATGAAGTTTTATATTTTCTGTGAAAAGTGGCATTTTTTAAAATTTGCATTTTTAAAAATTGGCATATTTCAAAACTATAATTGAAATTGTGTGGAGAAAAATTCAACAAAAAGATTACAATTCTTTTGAAAAGGCATAATAACTCTTCGGATATTTTCAGCCAGAGGCCAGATTTTAGGAAAATCTGAAGTATTTTTGCTTTCTAGTATTCGAAACATAAAGTAAGTATTCTAATCGTCAAAAAGTCTGAACTTGAGATTTTGACGAGATTTTAAATCTTACAGCCCATGCCAATTTATCCATGAAACAAACTCAAAAACATTTTGAGCATGACAGATGAAATTTGGTATATGGTCTTACGGTCAATTTATTCGATTTCTGTCAAAGTCTGAGTGAAACAGCTTAAAAGAAAGTTTTTCTATTTGACGGCTCGATTGCAAATGGTTTAAAACCCTAATAAGTAGGTAAATAAAATTTGGTGCATAGATTTGGCATTTGATGTATGTTATTATCAAACTTTAAAACAATTATGTCAAAACGTTGACGTCTGCCGTTCTGTTCTTTCGCAAGCATATAAATACAGTAAATCCTAAACACAATGACTTAATCAATGAAATCTGATAAATTTCAGTAACTACAACTGTAATTCTATATAAAATTTTGGTTTTTTTTCGGCAAAAAGGCGTACTGAATACATATTTAAATGATAGATTCAGTAAAAATGTAAAATTTACGCCTCAAATATATTATTCGTAACTATTGTTTACTAACGGAAGATGAAGCATTCGATGCCTTACACAAATTAACCAATTTAATGAAAGGTGATAAGACAACTGGAAAGTGTGCGAGAAAGTTTCATTGTGAATACTCCAGTTGGTTTATTTTAATTACAACTTACTAAAATGGTCATTAAAATTCTAATCTTTAAATACTCTTTCAATGTTTAATCATTTTGTGAGCGTATTTCCCTTCATTATATAAAGAACAAGAGCTATCTTTAAGAACAACGTTTTCATTTTCACTTCCATCAGTAAATAATTCCTCGTATTTAACTTCCATATAACACAACAATAACAATCATATCTATCTACAAATCAAGAATCCGAAGCCTTATCGTTAATCAGAAGTAGTACTTATTGCCTTGTGCTAACACTGAAATACCAAAACGAACTTATTAGATTTAGTTGAATTGCTACAACAAAATCCAAAGAAAAATTGATAAAAAATCATTGATTTAATGATTAATCTATGATATATTTTAAAAATCTGATTGTAGATTTTTTGATATGATTTTTTTAATGATGCTCCATAGCAATAAAAGATTTTACTTTTACTTTTGGGACAGAAAATTAATTCAATTTTGAAAGAGAAATAGTAAAACGGCTCAAAAAGTAATTTTTAAGCTTGCATCATCAATATTGAAAGTTCTCCACCTGTAAAAATTACATCTACCCCTCAAAATGTACTAAAGAATAGTTATTAGTCACAAGGTTATTTTTTTTTCATAACAACCAGGTAATTTACAGGAATTTACAAAAAAAATTATGTTGAAAAAAGGGCTTACAAATTCTCTTAAAAAATTAATAACATTAATATGCTTAACATATTTGAGATTAATTTTATATCCATTCATTAGTATTTCTAGCTTTCTTTTATTACAGCTGGAATTTTTAGGTAATTACATGAAATTGGAACGTTTTTTCTGAAGACTAAGCAATTAGCTATTATCTATATTTGAATGATTTTTATTTAGAAATTTCTAGAATTAAATTTGTACAATTTAAGCCTTCAAAACATAAAATGTATGTTAATAAAATAATGAATGAATGGAAAAACATTAGTTTGAAAAAGCATGAAAGCTTTATAAGATTTTCTAAGAAAGCAAATTTTTTTAAAAATAAACCTACTTAAATCTCATGGAAATTGACAAAATTTAATAAATGCTATAATTATAAAATCTTATAAATTTTCTTTAAAATGTATAATTTTTTTGATGAAAACAGGGAACTTAAGCACATTAAAACATATAACATCTAAATAAGTATAAGAAAGTATTTTTAAGATAATTTCAAATTGTAGAAAATAAATATGCGTATTCTGTGAATCAGTTTGCTCAGAAAACTTTTCAAGGAGATGATAAAACTATCTGCTCAAACTTTCAATAGTATTCCACTTTTCTTCAAATCTTCCCAATAGTTTTTTAGCTCAAAATTGTGAAATTGTTTTCTGGGAACACTTAGATATATACTTTTTATTTTCATTTATTTTTTTTTCTTTTCTTCCTATCGTTTCCCGGTTCATATTCTGGTTGCGAGTAGATCACGTTCTTTATAGAACTGTGAGGCAAAGGACCATTTTGTGTTGGTAACTAAGTAGGATCACGCGCTTCAACCATTTTTTCTTGTAATTTGTTACCGATTCTTCGTCCAAAAACTTCAAAACTGATCGGAACTCTTCGAACTCGTTTCTCTTTTTCACAAAGTTTTGGCATTGTTGTATAACGATCCATTTTCAGTGTAACAATGCACTCGTAAAAGTTCAATAAACAAACATAAGAACTAAGTTCCTGTGAGAAAATCTTTACTCCTATGGTTGTTGAAGTAAGGTTTTTGCCCAGCATAGAAAGAATTATTTAATATGAAACAATGCTTTAGAACGTATTCCTTGAAGAGGAAATTTTCAGAAACTTAAATGTATGCATATTTCTGACTCTCCTATATCAAAGGTTTAGTGTATGAAAATATATTTAACATCTTATTGTTTTATAATATGGAAGGAAAATAAAATTTTAATCAACTTAAAATTCAGTGAATACGCAGCAAAAATATCCCACTCCATTGCAGAAATATAGTTGGTGTCTGTTTTTCATAGTATATTAGCATTTTTTTCTCTATTTTTTTTTCGAGGTCATTAGAAAATAATTCAACTATAGAAACAATTAAAACCTTTGTTACAAGGATAATGAGTTCACTAAGAAATAATTCTGTTTATGTATACATAAAACATTTTTAACTAACGGCGATAGCTAATAGCATTATTCATTATTGTTCTACATTGGTATGGAAAATAAGCCACAAAAGTGTAATCTTTAATGTCAAACTCACAATTTGCATAATAAGATGTTTGAAAATAAGAGAATTTTGCATTTTTGAGTATCTTGTTCCCTTTTATGCCAAAAAATTCGCTTATACCGTTATTCTATATAAGATTAAAAACTCTTTAATTGTTTTGAGCAGTGTATATGGAAATAGTTAATCAAGCACAAAATTTGAGGGAAATTGTTTGCATTTTCCACCCAAAACTTAAAGCCTTCGCCAATTCTAATTCAATTTATAGTTTACTCGTGAATTTGATGCAACAAAACAACTATAGTAAAACAACTAAATTACTGGTGATAATTTAAAAATCTTGATAAACATTTATGAACAAAATTTTAACTGGGGATTTTAATCATACAGAACTATTCACCACATTTTATACCTTTCCCTGTCACCACAATTTTATGCTGTTCCAATCCTCCCTTTAAAAATGAAAGAGGAACAAGAAGGAAAATTACCTCTAACGTACAATTAAAATTATTATAGTTTCTTATTAATTACTGTAACTCAAATATTTGTTCAGAATTTTTTCCATTATAAATAGGCAATTATTTATTTTGCATCCAAAATAAAATCTATTTGTTGAACTGAGTGTGGATCATTTAATTTGAAATTTTTTTACATAGAAGATGTTATAAGAGTAATTCTGAACCTACGCCTTAATATGCCACTTATAATTCAAGTTATCATTTTCATGTTATTCTGCTTTGACAAGAAAATGAAAGAAACTACTTTGTTGTCAAGTTTTAACTCAAAAAGCACATTATATTTGAAAACTAATAAATTTGCATTGATGATTATTGATTCACAGGAAAATAGTCTGTCGTTTTAGATAGTTTTCGAATATATTAGTACCACTAAACATAAACTAAGAACGAGAAAAAAGTCACAGCTAATTACCCCCCCCTCCCAAATAGTTCAGATTTACAATAAAGTTGGGTCTAATTCTTGATGTGAATTTTTCTTAGTTGCTAAATATTAAATTGATCTTCCTTTTCCAAAATCATTTTGAACATTTGTCTTGAAAGGTTGTAGCAGAATTTAAAAGAAAAAGAACTTTCTCTTATGCCTTATACGGTGTAGGTTGTGATTTTTTTTTATTACAGATATTGAGATTTTTTGGTATGATCCTGAGACTGACCATGATGACATCCACCCCAAAATAACCATTTCTTTGCAAAAACATGACATAAAACTAAATTACTAATTAATTTTCTTTAAAAAATTCTTTAATTAGCTTTAACCCTTCAAGCGGCTGGAACGTAGAAAGTCGCTCCAGGGTGTCTCTTGAAAACCGGCAGGAACGTAGAAATCCTCTCCAACGAGTCGCTTTAAAACCGCCAGGAACGTAGAAAGTCTCCATCCGCAAATATCTCTTAACACGGCTTCCCCGTAGAAAGTCGCCATTGCTTTCCCCCCGTAAGTGTAATAAACGAGGTGGGAGATCGGCTTGTTAGAGCTCATTTTCTGGTTTCCGCTGGCTGTTAGAATGCGGGTGGTCCCTCCAATTAGGGGAATAGGAAATCCCCCCTGAGAATAGGACATCACTTTCTTGTAAGAATTCGCGATAACAGGACCGATTGGTGATATGAGCTGTATACTTCATTCTTTCTTTCAATATTTCATTTCGAATCCAAAAAAAAAAAAAAAAAAACTATTATACTTATTACAGATAGGGAAACTCTCATATTTACATTCCATAATTATGTATAATAGTTTATTAAAAAAAAGCGAGTTTTCAAAAGCGGGTTTGAATTTTCTGTATTTGTCTAATGAAATATTAAAAAATCACGTTTGAACTGTTAATAATACTCTTATTAATTAAAAAAACCTTATATATTTATTTATAAAAAACCTTATCAATTTGTTTTCATCCCAATTAGTTAGCGACAAAAGTATTTATAAATAAATGTCATTGTAACTATTGCTTAAACTTTGTATGTAGAATTTGGGCAAGCATTTACTACGCAAGGGAAGACAAATTTGAAAATTTTTGGATATAATTATTTATTTATTGTTGACTTTTTAAACTTAACTTTAGTAAAAATGTTGTTAATTCTTTTTATAAATGCTTTTATTTAATGTATCTAGATAACTATAGTTCTTTTTTTTACTGTTTAATATTATTTTTTATTTTACTAAGTTAATGCATGCGTTATTTACTACTTTTGCGCAAATCATAGTTTTCTTTCTTTTCGGGAGGAGGGGGGCAGATGGAAAAAAAACTGTTTCTTTTATAAATATAAAAAATATTTTTTTGGAAATTATATATATTTATAATATAAAGAAAATAATAAAAAAAGAAAAGAAATATTTTTATTTTTATAAAAAATTATAAATATAAAAACATTTTTTTTAAACTATGTATTTCAAATATACATTTCTATTATAAATATATATGTGAAATCTCTATAAAAAATCAAACCAAATTCATATGAGAGGAAGTTTTGTGTCTTGTGATGGACTACTAAAAGCATAAATGAAAAAAAAAATACACAGAAATAATGCGGATTATTAAAAAAGTTTAGTATATGAAAGAAGTATATATATATATATATATATATATATATATATATATATATATATATATATCTTTACATATAATAAAGCACAATGTGTGTGTGTTCGCGCTGTACAAGACAGACCGTTTGACCAACAGCTACCAAATTTGGTACATGTATACCTAGGGTGCCGGGAATGTGCACGTCAGAGCCCCTTTTTTTATTTTTAAATAAAATTTTAATTAACTAAAAAATAAGCCAAATTTTGAATTTTTTTCTCTATAGCTTCCGAAAATATTACAGTACAAAATTGATTTTTGCATCAAGTTAAAGCTAAAAAAATTAGCTTTTCAATGATACTGATGCTTTGACCTACAAATTAAAACTCTATTTTTAATGAATTTTTAAACATTCAATTTAATCGTTTTTTTTCAACAATTTATTTCACATAAAATAAAAATAATTTTTTTTTCTTTTCGAGGATATAAAATAAATCAGCTTATAATAATATGCTGCCTATAGATTTCAGAAGTTCTGATTAAAAAAATAAGTTAATTACTACCAAAAACAAAACAGAAAAATATAATTTTCATCACGTGATTATATGAAATGAAATAAATAGGAAGTGTGATATTTTTTAAACAATAAATGTAAGAAAAAAAATTTCTTGATCGTTTGCAATATCAAAATTATTAATTCAATTAAAGAATTAAAATGAATAAAAATACATAATAAAAATATATTATAAAAGTGTGACAGTTAAAACAGAAAAAGAATTTTTAAAAAACCACCAAATGATAATCTTCTGAGAGCGAGATTATTTATTAAAAAGTAAGAAATCTTAAACGAACTCGAAGATGACGTCATTTCAAAGAAACGACGAACAAAAAGCAATTGATAATAAGTAGAAATAAAATATATTTGCATTCGTGATTTTTTTTAAAATTTTTCAAACAAGAAGACATGTATTGAATTGTTACTTTAACTTATGTGAAGGAGATATATTGTGCAAATCAAAGAATTCGCCTTCGTGATTGTAAATTATCTCCACATTTTAATGAATCATGCGAAATAAAAATGCATCTGCTTTCAACGTTAAGCATACGCAATATTAAAGCTATACTGGTAAAACCAGGTTAGTTATTTGAAAACGCATCTTCTTTCAAACAAGTATACGTAAAAATCAATAATGCAAAATTTATAAAATCAGATAAAAATATTATTTACCCGTATATTTCGGAGATATCAAAATTTTCTAACCAAAACAATATCATGTTCTCAGGTGAGAAAAAATAAATCAACTATCATTCCAAATTAAACATATAAAAATGTCATTTTAGGCACGTGTCTGCATAAAATGAAACAAATATGAAACATGGTATTTTCGGGAAATAAATGCATGGAAACGTTTTCTGTGATATTTTACTATACATTTATTACTAATCCAATTAAACAGTTTTATTTAAGGAAAATATGGCTTAGCATCTACAAGGTATCTTCTGTAATCGGAGCCCAACATCTAATTTCTTAATTTTTTTGGGAGAGACATACATCTCTTAATAAATGCTCTAAGTGAAATATAAAATTAGTAGATTGAGAGAAGAAATGGTGATGAATTACGACTTTTAAATTTTTACATATATCATCTGCTATGTGAATCATATTTAACAAAATATTCTACAGACAATAAGTCCTCCTTAAAATAAAAAAGTGGCACTCCAATCAACTAAATCAATTATCCAAGCTGATCGATCTATGCAAATTTCAATATAACTATTCGATAAAAATTGGAGATTTCAGATCACTTTATCAAGATCTTAAAGAAGCCAATCATGGTTACTCTAGAATAATTGGCCTAGAATATGAAAATGATGATTGTTCTAAATGTGCAAGAATTGATAAAGAAGATAAGTACTGAATAAATCAGTCATATTTGAAGAAGATAGAAATGTTTATTTATTTACTGAGAAGTTGAAATATTAAGAATATTTTACAGAATATGAATCTATAAGACCAAAGGAATTGAAACCATAATTTTTTTAAATATATTTATAAACCAAAAAATATGTATCATTAAAATTGAGATCATTTATATACATCTAAAAATAAAATTAAAAACTGAATGTTTCATTTAATTTGGGAAATTTTTGCTGAACAATTCTTTGAGATATTATAAATTATAAAAAAATTATAACTTTTCAATTTCTGTAGTGAACATAAAACATCAACTACTCTGCTCTCAATTCTTAGTTTTATTTAATGACATACTTAGATTGAGTAAAGAAATCTTTATATTAATGGAAGCTTCATTTCAATTTTAATTTAAAACTGAATTTTGCGTGCACTGATAGAAAATCAGAGAGAGACGCGGAGTTCAAAGATAGGACGGATTAAGGCCTATATAATAATGCAAGTGAATCATATGGCTATCGAAATTTAGAGCTTAAAAAATATTTTGCTGGAAAACTTATTATGAGACTTAGTTAAAATTCATCGAACCCTTTTGTCCGAATAAATATTGAAGAATCGGCTGGTCGCCAAATGCGGCTAGTTTATAATAAACGGAAAATTATTATATAAACATTTATTTGTATTCAACAAAATTCGATTATTGAATTTCATATTGCTTTGAATAATGAAATGAGTAAATGTCCAATTATAATTAAAAATAATGAATAATATTAATAATAATTAATAATATTAATAATAATTAATAATATTAATAATTAATAATATTAATAATTAATAATATTAATAATTAATAATATTAATACTCAATAATATTAATAATAATTAATAAAATTAATAATAATGAATAATATTAATACTCAATAATATTAATAATAATTAATAATATTAATAATAATTAATAATATTAATAATAATTAATAATATTAATAATAATTAATAATGAATAAATATCCAATTACAATTAATACTTTGCATTAAAACAAAGTTAGTCTTAGATATTAATGAAATTAAACAAATGCAATAAAGGCTGAATTACATACATTCTATTTAAACCTATTACAAGGCTGCGAATTCAGAACTTAATCATGAGTACTGATTTACATGCATGCTTAAAAATTAAAGTAAAAAAATGCCATTACAAATTAAAAATTACAGTGTTTTTATATATCTGTAACATTGCTGCTGATAATCAGTACCATATAAATATTTTAAAATGTCGTCTAGAAGAAATTTTAAGCCTAATAAAATAACAAGAAAGTTGTGCTTAAAATAGATCTTATACTGTAGTACCATGTTTCAGCAGATTTGGGCATTATTCCTTGCCGTAAAAGGAAACCAAAAAGTAGATGTAGTTTTTTTTATATCTGTATTTTTCCAATTTAATACTTTCAAGGATGTTGTCAAATTGGATTTGTTGAAAAAGGCTTCAACACATTTATTTGCTTCTTCCATAATGTAATTTATCACTGTGTTACGAAAAAAAATTCTGAAAAACATCATCGAATCATCTAAATCCCAAGGGAAATTTTTTTACCCATGCACTGATACTAAGAGTCGAAGTAAATTGAAACTTTGGAGGAGCATTGGAAGGTCCTTGCCAGCCAATAGGACACCTACAGCGAGCTGCATTTAAAGTATCATCATCAGATTCACTTTCCGATTTAGAGTATTAATCTTCAGAAGATAAAATTAATTCATCACAGTCAGAATCGTTAGAATTTAAATCCATATTAAGCTCAACAATTTTCGCATAAATATAATGTTAATTAAATTTAGTGCAAGAAATCAATAGTAAATTTCAGTAATATAATAAAAAAGCTTGATGATATATATTTCATAAAGGTAATCAACACTTATTTAATTAAAAAATATTCGTAAGGTCAACTCAAGTTCCCTAAGCAGTGCACTTCACTCGAGTTTCTAGACCTTTCAAAAAGAAAATTATAGCCAGGAAAAATTAATAACCTTTGGAATTAAAATCTAAAAATAAGAATCCTATTGAATGATTACATAAGTCAAACTGTTATAAAAATACCAATGAGAAATTAGAATTTGACCATGTGACCAATATGAAAGCAGAGGCAAATAAAAGTGATAACGGATTTATTTAGAGATCCCTTTGCCCTCATGTGAAAGACCTTTTTATCATGCCAGAACATGGTATTATTATTGGGATGAGGTTTTTTGGCATCAACAAAAATCTGTAAGCGAAAAATAAAAAATTTATTATCTGCACGATTGATGTAAAATATATTTCAATTAGATAAATTAATACACAAATTTCCAATTAGTTAATTTATTTTTTTTAGAGTTACACCGGAAAATTTTTAATTAAAATTTTTAACATGCTTTAAGAATTAATAATTTACGAAAATATTAGCTTTTAAATTTTTAAAAGATATTTGTGAATATTATTTTTGCTTTGATAAAAAAATAATTACAAATGATAAGAAGATTTTAACATCAAGAGAACTCCGATGATACATCTATGACTAGACCACCAATAACTTGCTGCTTTACCACAGCAACATGATTCCCAAACCCAGATTTTACCAATTAATTCTATAATAAAAAATTCACGATCCTCTGTATTTATCTTTATATATAAATTAATTATGATTTAGCACAATATTCAAATTTTTGTATTGCCATTTTTAAGCCACTTTTCTCCCATCTGAGTTTTATGACTGGAAGTAAAAATCACTTAAATGAAAAACTCTGATCATCCTTCACAAACTGGCAAAACTATTATAGATTCATTAATATCTATAATTTTTGTTTGTTTTAATTAATGGACTAAAATGTGTAGCAATTATTTTTATTATTTCAATGAACTAAAAACCTAATTTTTCACTCACGGTTTTTGCTGAAGTTATGATTACGTACTCTAAAGTGTTTATTATTATTATTTTATTGAGCATCCATCTTTTGAAATTCACATGCAGAGAAATATTGTAAATGAAATTTTTGAAATTATCCAAGCACGATGAACATGGAAGAAACGTTCTGAAAGGGGTAATTTTTAATTGGTCGATACTTGCAGCTGTCTCCTTTTTATCTACAAGATTTCACAATTTATGAAGTTTCACAAAAATTCATAATGTTGTAATTTAATAAAGTGGATACAATTGAAATTTTGATTCCATTGCGTAAGTTAAATAAAGAAAAGGTTTTATCAATATTTGTTGGCAGAGAAATGCATGGATTTATGAAAATATTACTGTGCAAACTGTGAGTAATTTTTACAAATAATTGGGACAAGTTTAAGAATGATATAATAAATTGACATTCAAAATATTCACCTACTAAAAATAAGAATGAAATGATAATTTTTAAACGATATAAGCCATTTTCACAAATGGATGCTTTATTATTTTTTCTTATTTCAATATTAAAATTAACTTTAAAAACTTATTATCTCAACTTACATCTTAATTATTTCAAAATAAGATAATAAGTCAAAAATATCCAAATTAATAATATTTTAATAAACATATTATTACTAAAATATTTACTTGCTATACATTGACAAAAGATTGTTTTATTAAAAAAAATTGAAAAAAATTTCCACATTTTTATTTTAAAATTTTTGATAACAGCTATATATTTTCAAAAATGAACGTAGTATTTTTAATATTAAGTATTAAAAAATATTAATAAATTTTTTATATTCTATTTTAATCAGTGTACCATATATATCCTTTTATTTTAATTTCCAATGCCAAATATGCCAGCAAAATGCTTAAAACTAAATATCGGGAAAAACTAAGTAAGATTCTCTGAGTGTTGGCAAAAAGAAAGTATTATGTTCGTAATGCAATTTGATGAATAATAATTCCTCTAAATAATTCATTAAACATTTTTTTCAATTTTTTACACAAATTTATAAAATCATATTGCTGGATTTTTTAAATTTATTTTTGAACAAATTATATTTTCTGAAAACATTACAAATTAAAAGAGAAGATCTTAGTTCTCAGAGCGAAAACCAAATTCTTATCTGAAAAACCGCCCGGTAATTGTCGTGCTTCGACAGATTTACGACTCAAATTGTCACTCTGTTCCTTGGGACACACGATTCCTCGCATTTCGGGTGGTATTATTGTTAAAAAGCGGGGTAGATTACCCCCCGCTGTTACTGCTCGGGGGAAAGCAAAACACACCATGCCGGTTTAGGAACGTCCTGACAATTTCTTCTCTTGTAAATAGTGTTCAACCTTTATTTTGACCGCCGCCGTTTTAAGAACAAACTTGCGCTAGACAGCCGACGCTCGATGGGTTAAATTACTCAATCAATAAAAGGCTGAAAGATTTTTTTGAACAAAACAAACAGACTAAACGTGCATGTAGTCTTTGAATATTGACTATCAATAGACGTTCACATGAAAATATCATATTTATTTTGAAGTTTTAGTGATTCGAGAAAACTTTTAAATACTCTTGTTATAAATAGGAAACAAATATAAAAGACTAAAAAAAGTTTCACTCATTTTCTCACAATTCGAACACTTCTCAAACTTCTGCTATCTCAAATTGTAATAAAAAAATCTTTCAAATCAATTATAACTTATCCAAACGCAAATATTGCATTTAAAATTTTGTACTTTATATTTATTTGAAAAAAATCTTAAATGAGTTTCAATATCCTGATAGATATACGTTATTATATAAAAGAACATTAAATTGATAAAGCAAAACTCTTGTTATAAACAGGAAACAAATATAAAAGACTAAAAAAAGTTTCACTCATTTTCTCACAATTTGAACCCTTCTCAAACTTCTGCTATCTCAAATTGTGGTAAAAAAATCTTTCAAATCAATTATTACTTATCCAAACGCAAATATTGCATTTAAAATCTTGTACTTAACATTTATTTGAAAAAATCTAAAATGAGTCTCGAGATCCTGATAAATATACGTTATTTCATAGAAGAACATTTAAATTGATAAGGCGAAATCCAGCCTTACCAACACACAAAAGAGTGAATAGAAAGAATAAAATGAGGTATAGAATAGATAAGGCGACGATTCCTCATAAATGAGTGAAAAACATCTTGAGATGAAGGAGCAGGTGGAAGGGTAAAAAGGAGTTTAAAGACTTGGGGAATCAATCCCATTCCCAGTATATAAGCTTTCTTCTCTAGATCCCTCTTCAGAACACCTGACACCAACTTTCGCCTGTTATTCACTCGTTCATTCCTTATTTTTTCATTCATTCCTTATTTTTTTTTTCATTCATTTATCCCGTTCGCATATGACCCGGTTTCTTACGCATCGATACTGGGCTGTAAGAGAGGGTTATAAGTCAAGATTTTTTTCCGAGACCTGCCTGCATGGGAATGTAAATGCAGGAGAGTAAGAACGCTAAGAATTGAATCTACATTTGAAATAAAGTCATTGAGAAACATTCTTAAAAATGCTGTTTATCACCATTCCTTTAAAATTTTATTTTCTTCAAAGGACATGAGTACCGGTTCCGTTTGCTGAATCTTTTCTTTTTTTCGTTTCTACTTTTTTAATGCTAGAGGAGGAATAAAATTTAATGAATGTGCATGTTGATAGAGAACGATGTTTTTTTTATCTATTTAAATGCTTTAAAAGTCTTAGAAATGTGTCTCGCAATGCCTCATTTTCAGAGAGTGATGTTAGTTGAGCAGTTGTTTTTTTAAAGTTTTTCCAAGGCAACAGTGGCAATTTCTTTTTAATTTTACAGAACTTGATAGAAGCAAGTTGATACTAATTATTTCATATTCTTCCGGCCAAATAAGATTTTACTGGAAACAAATGAATTTAAAATAGCCTTATTAAACAAAAATGAAAAAGGAAGGCGTTTTTGTGAATGGTAACCTGGAATTCGACATCATTAACTTCGAAATAATTATAGTTTATGCAAAATAACGTAAGCTGCATGATTACTTTTATATATTTTTTGAAATTTTGTTTCACAACTTGATATGAAACGTCATGTGAATAGTGCCATGATTACATCAGAATACTTTTTGATTGATGTATCTGATTTACTTAGAAATCTCCAATTTTACCAATCCTAATCTAATGGAAAAAGAAATCAGCACAAAACTGAAGAAGTTAATAAAAAAATTTGGTAATGTCCTGATTGCAGATGCTTTTAAAATTGCTTGATTTGGTCAATATTATTGAAAACATATTCACATTGAAGATTCTGCACTATTTGAATAATGGAAACTTTTGTTGGAAATATTTTCTATCTAATAATTCTAGAATTTTGAAATATATTGTGAATATCTAAATCTAGCCTTTTGGATGATTTTTTTAAAAAAATACCATTCTAACAAGATATATATATTATATATATATATATATATATATATATATATATTGGTATCCTACAAACAAATATCTGTCTATATAAGTTATTTTCAAGCTTTCTACTTATTTAAGATATCTGGAACTAACACTTCTATTTTTGAGTAATAATATGTAAACATTTAACATTTTGTTCTTCCATTTATCAAATATGGATTATATGCATTTGATTTATGCAATATTGTTGAATAGTTCTTACAGTTAATCTTCATGATGAATACCTTATAAGATTTCTTGTAAATTATCTTTTATTAACTTTTTAATAATTGTGGTAATTTTGTTAATTTTGCTTCTGTAATGAAATTATTTGCATATTATACCAGAATTCACTATTTTTGTGATTCCTAAAATGATTCCTGAATTGTTTCGATATTTTGTATTTATTGCTGCAAGTCAAATAGTTTTATGATGATCTTTAATCATCACCTATAAAAGGCTTATTATTATTATTATTATTTATTTGTCTAGTGTTATTGTTAGCTTAATTATCAGTAATCCTGCATGCCTTAATTATTAAAAACAAACACAAAATGTCATTTGAATTGTCAAAGCACGGTTACCAAAATGTTCTAAGATCTAGTATTAAAATTATCCCAAAATAATATTTTTAAAATCTTATAGGAATAAATCAAATCAGTTTTCACAACCCTGTACCCTATATTTTCTCATAAAGAAACACGAATTTTTATACTATTCGATTTGAAACGAGATCAATATAACTCTTTTAATTTATTTTTTAAGCTCGTTATATTATCTCACTTAGTTTTAATTTATTTAGGTTAACACTTATATTTCAGCCAAAAAAATTATTCTGAAACGAACATCGTAATTTTGAGCATTATTTGTATGGCATGAGTGAAATCATAACTTTTATTCCACTCACCAGTCTTCCATGCCCATATTAACAAATCAATATATTTGGTACATGACAAATAAAGATTTTAAATTCAAAAGAATCCAAAATACAGCCAATCCAACTGGACATAAGGATGGAAATTACGCCAGAAGTTAACAATCAGACAGAACTTATTTCAGACACACATATAATACAAACCTTTAATGGGATTGAGTTTGAAGCCTATGATACCAAAGACGGTACTGAGTCTTTAGATCACCGTAGCTTAATGTATTATTGGTAAAAATTTTATTATAATACAGCCACAAACCTTTTATTGATTAAATATAGTGTCAATTTTAAGAAATGAATGCTAGTACCTTTTCCAATAATATCCGAAAAATTCTTGAGCATTTTAATAGTTAACGCTATGTTATTTTGGTCTATTCCATCAGCAGACAGTTCCGTTCTCTTTTCTTCAGCATTTTAACGCCAAATCGATAATTGCAGTACGTTACAAATCCAGAAACCCGAAAAATAAGAAAACCATGATAAGAAAGAATAAAACTTCGAGAGAATTGCAACCAAATAACCCGTAGTACAATTCATGCCGTAAAGATCCACACATGCCATTAAACAACTTGATCGGTATATCGTGATCTTCGTGGACCGTCCAAAAACTGCCTTGGCTTTAAGACGAGCCTTCGTTTTTCCACTAGCCACAGTTACTTTCTCATATTTTACTAGCTACTTTTTGTTATTTCTCTCTTTCTATTACCTTTAAGATGACTACCCCTCTTCGAATACTACTCTCATTTAATTTTTTTCCAACAAAGGCCGAAAGGCAAAGGGTCCAATTATACTCAAGTCCAGGAAAAGCTAAGTGATAGCTTTAATGTCGTCGACAATGAGGGGAAAAAAAGAAAGCTTTTTTTTCGCTCAGTTTTTCTATGTTTTTTTCCACTTGTTTTTGCTGCAAAGCTTTTTATTTTTTTTTACTTGTAGCTTTACTAGTACGTTCAAAAAGTAGCTAAACTGCTGGTGTAATTTTATTTTTTTAAGAAATATTTATACGAAAGAGAATTAGAGAGTTTACTTTGTCTTGCTTAAGCGTCGGGAATTTTCTTATTTTGTGTTATCGATTCTTGCGCAAGGGAGCGAGCACGGTTAGAAAACAAAACGTTTTCGAGTCTTAGAAAAAAATTATGCGATGCTTTAGGGTGTTCTCCAAGGACTTTATTGACGACAAGAATGAATTTACATGTGTTCTGAACAGACAGTTCAACTTCCAGAGGAGATTAAGATGCATCCCTTAAATGAAATATAAAAATAAAAAAACAGTTTGTTTTATTTAAGTCATTGATTAAGTTAGAGAATTCTTGTTTTTTGTGATAGAAGGAATTTAAAAGTTAAGTTAAGCTGGCTTATAGAGTTTGTTTAAAATTTCAGTAGGAACAAATCGGATCTGCATGAATTTTGAGGCAGAATCAAGAAGATATATTTATCTAAATAAGATATATATACTTAAATTTCTGTAATATTGTTGAATATTTTTGTACGGTAAAAGTAGAGTAATTTAAAGCTGTGTCAATTTGGTACGGTAAAAATTATAATAAATATAAATCTAAATACAGTATAATAACAAGTCCAAGGAATATGAATGTTTTACGTACGAAAAATGTTTAATAAATATAAGTGAATTAAAAAATTTCTTTAACTTATTTGCTTATTTATATTAGTAGTCAATTAATTTTGCTTTAAAACTCATTTTTTTGCAAAGTAAAATTTTATGCTAAAATCTTACCAGTTAACGAGTAACTAGATATTAAAAATAGTATTTTTTGTGAGTTTAGTTTAGTCGTATTAACGTCTCGTTGTAAAGCAACACTAGAGCTATTTTGGGACGATTTTGGACAGCGGCCAGATGACAAGGACGACACTTGAGCTGCTAACTCCCTCTCCACACCACACCAGCGATAGGACGTTCGGCCATGACAGATTTAGCTTGCAACTGACTCCCTTACACGACGATTCATTGGGGGAATCGGGTTTCGAACATGAAACCCTAACGAGCCGAAACCCTAATCTTACCACCAGGCCACCACAGTCACATCAATTTTATGAAGTTTATGATTTTAGCTTTAGTTTCGTTAATGATTATCAATATTTAAATAATATATTAAGTACGTCGGTGCAATTATGATTCAGATACAAATACTAACAATGGCTGGTAATTAGAAAATTTAAAATTGTTTTGTTCTTTTCTTTCTTGATATTTTTTGGTATTTGAATGAATCATTCAAAATTTACTCATTGTAACTTGTTTTCTTCCAGACAGTTACTGTGAATAGCATTTATAATGGAAAACGGAGGCCATGCACGAGTTTACCCGAATCCAATACTAAAAATGTACAGCTATGGTATTCAAATGTTAACTTTTATGAAAAGAAACGACAAATAGTAATTAGATAACTTCATTTTAAAGTGTAAGTATTATTACTTTATTTTTGAATGTTTTGTGATTCCATTGGTTACTGAACATTGAAAAATTAAGTTTTATCCTACTTGCAATTTTTTAAAATCAATTTCCATTAAAAAAGCAGTTACTTTATAAAAGGGCTGGTTTGATTTGTTAAAGGATTGGCTATATTCTTAACCACTTAACAGTTTTGTTTTCTTTACTATCTAATAAGATGACACTTTCTATTTTGGGAATATTTTTCTATTTTGTTTCAAATGGAAATCCATTGAATACAGGACTTATCTACGTATTCGAAGTAATTTTCATACTGAATTATAATCATTATGAATGGTTTATTGTTAGCTTACAGCCATCAAAATTCAATAAATAGATGCACGTACGGCATGCGGGTAAAACTGTTAAGTGGTTAAACAGATAAAAATAAATGCTGTAGTTACAAATATTAAATTAAAAGTCAAATAATATTGAAAATTAAAAGGCGGACATATTATAAAATATTATTCTTCCATTTTAATTGTCTTTGTGAAAAAAAATATGGACACTATTTTAATTTTGAAAGATCAATCGCGAGTTTTCAATATCATTTTAAACAACTAATTTAAATGTTTTGCTGAGCTAAAATTGTTTTTAAGATAAATCGTCTATGATGATTGGTATAAGATTACCAGATACATATTTAACTTCCTATGTATTTTAAAATAAATCGTCTTTGATGATTGGTATAAGATTACCAGATACATATTTAACTTCCTATGTATGCGCATAAATATTTAAAGATCCGTAAAGCCGTTCAACTGAAATATACTTGTTGAAATGCACGCATCGGAACTTTTTATATAAAAGAATTCTTTTCAAACTTCTTTGAAAAGAGAAATTCCAACTGTTTATGCTGAAGCGCAAGTAAAAAAAAATGACTAGCAAAACTCTTGGATACAGACAACAACGCATGTTTTCCTGGAAATAAGCAAAACGGCAGTGTATAGGAAAAACATTTTAGAAACATGATGCGATCAGTTACCGTCGTTTATTTCTATGTACAATTTTAAGGACGTAGAAAACCTTTTTTGATCGAACGTGCATTTTCAGAAAACTTTTCATGTACGTTGTAACGAAAGATAAGGAGCAACAGTGAACATACAGTTATATTACCTGGACATTGGCAATGCCAAAAAAATCTGCGCACGTTTCGTTTTTTACGTATTCAATTTTTGATGTTCTTTTTTACTTCTGATTCTGTTTACAAATGAAAAGAGTTTGTGAACGAATGTTCTTTTTATTATTTTTGCCTGCTTTAAATATCTGGAGGAAAGTCTTGTATTTTCGGAAGGATTTACTATATGATTCTACGAAAATTTGTCTGCTAGAGAAGCGATTGGATAGCGAATGGTAAACAAGTGAATGATAAATTTAACCGAATGGTAAATAAATAGTTTTTTTTGTCATATTATAGAATTAGTTTGAAAATAATAAGAGTTTCAATTTAGAGCAAAATAATTTTTATTAAATTTTCGTTATTAAAATTTCACTTACAAATGTCGACTAGAGTACATCCCTTAAACAGTTACATAACAGAATGAAGTAAAAGGAAAAAAAAATAGAAGATTATTGATTAGTGGAGTTTATGAAGATTAGAGGATTTTAAGAAGTACATCTAATTCTCATTATTATTATATAATTTAACTCAAAAAGAAACTACAAATGATTTAAGGCAATATGTGTGTTGAGGATTTAACTGCTTTACAGAATATTTATTTTATTTGAATTCTTGAAACAAAATCATATAACTCAAAACTAAAGAGAAGATGGGAAAAAATTAGAAATAAAATTCTTAGGAAATATCTTAAAATAATTTTTTTCCTATAAATAATTGTTTATTTTTAATTAAATAAGCTAAAACTTAATAAAAAAATAAAAATTCGGTAATCTTGTATAAGTCACAAATGAATCGATATATTGGTACTGTGCAACTGACGCAAGATATTTCAATGGGAGGATTTACCATAAAGAACAGCAACTTTCCATTAAAAACGTCAAATTTTGTATGTCATCATTATAATATACATTAGTGTACTTTGACTGCTCCAATATAAAATCATCAACAACAAGACGGAAAAAATTTCTTACAATGAGCTAATTCTTAGAAACAACAACTACAAGTAAATACCATTGTATTTTGTACAAAAGTATCGTGAACTGGGAAATTAAATAACGTTGTTATTCTATTTTATTCTTGGAATTTTACTGACTCTCTGACAATATGTAAAATACAAAAACTTAATTAATTAATTATTTTTTCAAAATAAAAAATATATATCTTCAATATCACTTAAAATCCGAAATAAATTTGGAAATTTTCAATATTCATTTAATTTTTGTTCTTAAATTAACTCCAAGAATGCTTTATCATCATTTGAGTATGATAAATTTATATTTTTACATCCCTTTTCAAGGTTTTAGCTCAACAATTCGGAAAATAATTACTCGGTTGCCTTTCTGAGTAAGACGGATTTAAATTACTACTTCTTTCGCACCAAAGGATCCATAAGCAACGAAAACATATGGAAACTATATATACATAAACAAACGCTATACATTTACACGTTCAATCAGCATAGTAAGAAAACTATGCTCAACTTATAAAAGCATATATAAAGCAGGAAAACAAAAGTTTAATGCATTGTTAAAGATTGAATAAAATTTAGAGTGCACATAAATAAATCATTTATCATGTCTCATATTTTCCCCCTTGTTTCTTTAAAAAAAAGCTTCTAATATGCACGAGTTTCCTCACTAAGATTCTTTTTCAAATATAAAAAAAGTCATCATTTAGTGGAGTAGAAATATGAAGAAAAAGCAAAAGTGCATAGATGTTTTTTGAGATTAAAAAAGCGGATGATAGGGCTCAACATAAGAGCATTTGTTTTACATTTTAAAGACACTTATTATAAGGAAAATAAAGTAAAATTATTCCAGTTCCATTAACCTTTCTAATATCTATGTTACCAGGGATTCAGAATTATCTCTGCACAATGTCTGATCTGTTCTTTGAATAACGTTTTACTAACTCTCATAAATGTAACCCTTTTTTTGTTCACCAGATAGTACATAAATATTCACATTCTAATTTTGTACAAGTTTATACACTCTTTATATATTTGGGAATATAAAAGTTATATTAAATATATATAGATTAAAATAATTAAGGTATTCGAAAGATAAGATTCTCTACTAGAAACTATATGAAGCCCTAGATAACCACAAAAACAAACTTATATACCATAATTAAGATCTATCTATCTATATAAGACTAAGGACAAAAACTGATTTCAGTCTTCAGCTCAATTTTAAAATAAATAATAAAAAAAGGCAACAAAAGGTCATGAAATATTGTGCTATGTTTACAAAAATTCAATATTTGACTCTTTTTATTAGTAATTTTTGTACATAATTTTCTTATTTTATCCATTTAAATACAACCAAACAATTTCCAACATTGAATTGCATAAATATATATTTTAAATTTGTAAGAATAAATTAATTGTAACTAACTTTCAATTATTACCCCTAACTTTCAATTATTAAGCTGGGTTAATCTTTTCATAAACGTCTTTTAAAGCGTTTCCTAGTTGGAACCAAATAAATACGAAGGTAGCAATCTTTTAGATTTTTCGCACGAGGTACAATGTTTCTAAATTTAAAAAAAATGCACTTGAATACATTTTTATCTCATTAAATTTCTGATGAAAGATCTTGCGGTTTTCAGCATGCTTCGATGCTTATGCATTGGAAGTAAATCGGGCGGCATCAGGACTCATTTTATACATTTCATTAAATTTGTTTTCGGAATCAAGCTGAGAATAATTAATTCTACTTTCCCTTTGAAGGGCTTCCTGATTTTTCAAGCAAGCGAAACTAAATCAAGAAATGAAACGTACACATGAGTCTAAGGGCTCTCCTTCTGCATCTTTCTTGTTTACCTTTAAAATCTTAAGTGATGAGATGCTATCAAATAAGACTCTTTTTTTAACCAGGTTCTCGACTGGCTGTTTAAATATTTACTAACTCTGAAAGCCGGGTACTCCTATAGAGGGTAGAATGAAAGCTTTGGACATATATATATTTTTTATCGTCCCATGAAATCGATATTCGCGACTATATTGGAAAATGTTTATTGTTATTTTTTCATTTTCAGATAAAATATTTAAAAGTAGAGTTAGGGTTGTTTACTTTTGAGATATTTCGAGGCTTCTAAAGTAGGAATGATGGTAATTTGAAAATTGTCTTAATCTGCTTTATGATTCTCTTTGAAGATTTAATTTGTTTAAGTCACGCAAATGAATTGCTAGACAAAACGAAAGGATTTACCTTTGTTGAATGTTTAAAAGGCAAGCATTGCAGTAAGTAATTTCATCTTTTTACTTTTTTGCTGTTAACGTCATTACTTGCCATGAAAGCAATTCATCTGACATCAAAGTCACAAGAAAAAATAACAGTAAGATAGATTGTATTAAGTGGCGTTCAATCTTGTTCTTTCTTTTCAAAAACAGCCATAGAATTAAAAGATAAATAGTTTTGGTGAACTTTATGTAAGTTATGTGATTATTGTGGTTGAAGGGGTGCATTTCTCATTTTCTATTCCTACTATTAGCTCATATATATATAGTACAGATTTTCTATCGTTAATTAAATACTTTTTATTCATCCTCTCAAGTTCAAATACGTTTTTTTAACTTGTGGATGGTACTTGATATTAATACAGTTTTTTTATCAAATATTTATAGTAATTTATAATATTTATAGTAATTTATAGTAATTTTTGATCAAATATTTATAGTAATTTTGACGTTGGACATTCATTGGGCTGCGTGTTCAAACCTGTCAACCAAAAACTATCCATGTGTGGTGGACGTTAAATTCGTTGTGGTCACAAATTCTCAACGTGGAGAGTAATACCACTACGGGTACTGTGTCAGAGGTGATCATTTTCTGTTTTAGATCTAAATTACAATCTGTGAATGAATGAAATGAATGAATGAAGTCCACCATGTAAAAAGGGTTTGTGACCTATAAGAGTTAAAAGTCAGATTTCTGCTCTTGGGTGCTCAGAGGTTCATATCCTTAGAAGCTCCTGCATTCCTCATTCCGTAGTAAAGTGGAAAATGAGAACACCAACAATTAAAATTATTTAATAAAAAGCATCTAAAGTAAAAATTTTCCTAATAATCGAGGTAGGAGTTGATTAAAAAAACTATTTTTTATGTTAATTGTTTTTAAGGAAAATAATTTATTAAACATGAGATCGGAAATCTTTTGAATATGAATTTTATCATTCTCAGTTCATGGTATATTACAATTATTGAGTAGAGAGATTTAGAAATAATCTTGAGGCAGCAAAGTATGTCAAAAAATATTTGGAAAGAAATTTGCCTCGGTAAGAGATTTTGTATTTGATTGACTTGTCAAAGTGATTCAATCAGAAATAGTTCATTTTTTATGATACTCCAAGAATAATCGACTGGGTTTTTTTAGGTTTACTTTCAGTACTTAGATACTTATTATACGTTTGGAATGCATAATGAGAGTAATTTTATACAGAAACTAAATAAAAAAAGAATCTTTTTAAAAAATTTTAGGAAAAGAGTTTTTCAAACTTTTATTCTGATAAGTTAAAAGAAAAAATACTTTTTTTCTTTTACTTTATTCTGATAGCATAAAATCTGATATATTCTTTAACAGAAAATACATTCTGAAATAATCACAGATTGCATGATGTTTAAGTAAACTATATATACATTATTTTACACTTGATAAATTCCTTTCAGTTTGATATATTTGATTGAATATTAAAATATAATATATTTTCGTTATAATCTGTTTCAAATATCTACTCTGTCATTAATGAGGAGAATGAAATTTCCAGCTATTATTGTAACAATTACTCTAAAAAGACACATGCTGGCACAGATCATTGATAAATAATTTGCTTATTCATTCACGCATATTTCTTGTGTTTATGGTCGAAAAATTCCTCTGCTATTATCCTTTTCCCCAAAATATGTTTGTAACAATACATTATTTGAAGATTAGACTGCAAATCAACGAATCACTCATTTTACAATAATTAAATGAGGATATGCACCAATAAAAAGTACTAATGAAGTACTCATATACTTTGATTTTAAAATAATGAACAACAATATTATGGTTCATAAAGTATCAAGCGAACAAAATGAATAACCTTTTAATTATTTTTGCTGTTATCATAATAGAATAACTGTACCTTTGTAAAAAAGGATTTCTTAAGAATTCTCATTAATTGAATTTTTTATATAAATCTTCGGAAATGTATTTGTTTAAAAATTTATCACATAAATGAAAATATTTCAGTTGTTTCATTAATCAAAATACATTTTTTAAAATTAATGTTTAAATTTAAAATTAAATAATTACCATATGTAATCAAAACTGGTGTTTGAAAGAATATTCTAACATTCAAAACAATTGAATCTATTTCTTCCTGCGCATTCTTATCATTCTCCCAACCTGTTTCTTAAATATATCTGTATATAAAGGGACGGAAAATATATCCTATTATTTTCAAGGATGTCTAATGCTCCTTTACTTCACTGCAGTTTATTTTTATACTCAAAAAGCCCCAAGAACTTCCTATTTGCGAAATAAGTGTCCATTTAAACCTTTATAATTGCTTACGTATTCTCTATATGCAAATAAAGTTACTGCGGGGTTTTTTTAATCGTAATTAGAAGCAAACTCGTCCTGAATAGCAAAATACTCGGTGATTTCTTCAAAAGAAGTTTAAAAGCTGAAAGAAATAATGGATAGTGTTGTGTAGAGAGGAAAGGAAGGGAATACAGCATGATAGAAAAAGTAACTTTTTTATTCAGTTTTCAATGGGATTGCATTCTTTTTTTTATAAAACGAAGGATTTACGAAGAAAATTAGCATGCAGACCTTTAGTACTTCACATATTCCAGTGCAGTTGCCACTCTTGTGATTTGTTGCTTTAGAAATTCGGGGAAACTGGTTGGTTTAAAGAAGAAACCATTAGGAAGTTTTGCTAAAAATTAAAGAAAAAGTAAGAAGAAAAAAACACACTGCCGAGGACTTCGCAAAGAAAATAAACTATATAAGCACGAAATGAAAAAAAGGCGGGAGAACTACTTTAAAAGGGAAAAGAAAAATGAAAAAAAATCTTAGAAATAAATAAAAATGAAAAACATATACATGCCGGGAATTCAAGTAAAATCGGAACTTTACGGTTTGTGAACGTTGTATTAGAACGTTGAGTACTTTACGGAAAGTAATGAGATGACTCATGATAGCATTCGCATTGAAGGATTTCTCGCAAGAGAGTAAATCACTCGCTCATTAATGTTTAGAATTCTGCATGGAATGCTAGAACTGCTCCAGACACGATCAATTAATATGTGAAATGCGGTCAGAAAATATTCCCATCAAAATAAAACTGCTTACCCCCATCAATTTACTAAGCTTGGTAATGAAAGTAAAAACTGCAATAGGATTTATGAGTTCATCCGTGTTGGTGATTTAAATAGAATAAGAGTAATAATACTGACATAAAATAGCAGCTGTTATTTAAGAGAAATTCCGCGTTTTAAAAATACTCAGTATGTTAATGTTCTGGAGAAATAATTTAGGAAATATGGTTTTCATAATATGTTTTGAATGAATATGTCCTTTGAAATATTTAATTTTTCAGAAATGCGTTAAATTCATTTCTTGATAGATAATTAAATTATTTGTAATTATTTTAAAAGGGGCAGATTTTCACATTTTTCTCTACACCTATCATGTTTAAACAAATTTGAAAGTTAAATAATGTTATGGTATGGCCGAGTAAAAATTAATAAAATTTTCGATAAATAGTATTAACAATGATAAAATATTTTTTTTGTCATGAATATATTTTTGTAAGAGTTTGATATAAAATTAGACAACAGATGAAAGGGAAATAACAAAGGGTAATATATAAATATTGAGAGTAAATTATCTCTTACTTTAAGCTATCAAATATGATTTTCAGAATTATGTATTTATCACTCATCGACCTCTTTTATTCATATAGATAAATTCTTCAAAAAAAAGAGAGAAATTTAAGATATGGGCTATAAATCCCCTATTTATATATTTAAAAGAAATAAGTTTCAAAAAGGATGATAATTTGTAAAGAAAAACCGATTTTTAACTAAAAATTTTCTTTTATAAAATTACTAAATGGATAATAAATAAGATATTTTAAAGTTAAGATTCCTTTTGGATTTTAGAGTTTAAAAAATTGTACATTATTTATCAAATAAGAAGAATTAAAGTAAATCGATGAAATTTAAACTCTCATCTAAGCTTGAGAGTAGATATCATTCTAAAGTTTCTTTTTAAGTGATACATGCATGTAATAGGCAACCGATGAAACAGTGTACGCACGCATATATAATATATATATTTGAAGACCATATAGAATCTGAAGACATAATGAAAATTCAAATGAACGTTTCTTTTTTGAGATTAAAATGAATTTCAGAATTACGCATGGTTTATGATTTCAAGAGCTATTTCCATCTCACATGAGCTATATATTTAAAAAAAGCTCACTTTAAATATTTACTTTTAAGCTAAGATTTTAATTCCCCTATAATAAACATGAAACAAAGATTAGAACTCTGTGCTAAATGTTCTATTGAAACATGGATAATTTTCAGACATCGATAGCATACAATTTACTTTTTTTAAAAAAAAAATTAATGCACTTTACTATTGAAAAACAAAAAATCTTAAGTTTATTTTAAAAATTCGCTATAAATTATAATTCTTATTATATCATTGATTTTCATTTTTTCCTTTTTTATTCTTGAATCTTGATTCTTTGATACGTAACCAGCGAAGAAAAAGTTTTTGTTTTGAAAATAAGTAATATTGCAACTTTTCTGCAAAACTTCTATATCTTAACAATTTTCAAAAAAAATCGCTTGGTTATTATTTTCTGATAAAGATAGTAGTATATGTTATCTTAGATGTTGAAAGCAAAGTTTATGATTTGAAAGTTGTAGAAACTTCACTGATTTTGTTTAAAAGGAGAAAAAAATTGTCGAAACTAATACAAGGTATATTAAATCTCTGTACATTCAATTATGTACTCATTTCTGAAATATTTGTAGAAAATATAAAATATATGTTTTATTTAGCTTTTATTATTTTCTCTTTACATTGTATGAAAGATAAAGATTCTATAAATATATATCACAAAAATAAAAAGAGTATGTTTTATTAATTTTGGAAACTCTTTTATATTGATTAAGTGCTGAAATCCACAAAAATATGGATTTCAGCACTTAATCAATATAAATAGGACCTTCATGAGCTGATCTTTTTTCTTTCCACTTAATCGAACATTTTAAATAATGTTTTGACAAATATTTAAAGGGAGTAAAATTTTATTTATTCTTAAATATGCCATCGATTAAACAAAGAAAAAATACCCATGCCACTTTCTGAAGCTAACTGCTGCAGAAAAAAATATCTAACACGTTCCTTTTTGTATCAAGAAACAGGCTACAAGATTTAAGTTTGTATCTTCTTGTTTCGCGTTCATTATGTATGCAACATAGTGCTACCCTGAAATCGATAATATTGAATTTGGTGAAACGACACCGAATTCCTCTGCTTTTCCCTCCCAAAATGTCCTTGAAGGGAAAAAAATGAACAACCGGCTAAAGAAAAAGTAGTTTCCCTTAAAGAAAATGCGCGCTAACGTGAGTTATCTCTATAGTCTTTGGTTGAGTTTGCATGCGATGAAGTCTAGTATGGTGGCGGGGGGGGGGGGGGGGGGGGGGGGCTGTAGAAGGTGCAACGGAGGCCTAAGAACAGTGAAGAGTTAAGGTTAAAGTGGGAAGAGGGGCAATAATCCTTCTGAGATCCTCGAGTCTGAATAAATCTCCCTGTCAGATTGGCCGTTGCCTAGCAACGTAGCTGGTCTGAATATGCCATGAATTATCGCCCACAATAATGCAAGAAGATCAGTAAACTGGAGATGAGGAATTCACAAAGAAAAAAAAGAGACAAAAGGATGAAAGATAATAAAGAAATAAAGATGGAAAATACCCTGGGGATGCATTTTGGGGTTTCCAATAGCCATGCTAACCTTAATCCAGGTTGAATTAAAATCAGGATTTAGTTTTCACCAAATAAAATATAATATCCTTTAAGAAATAGAGCGCGTGTTCACAATATCGATGCGTAGATTGATCAAAAAGGATTAAAATAATAATGGAGATATTCAGTCTTGAATTTTTTTTTAATGTCGTGACGTTTAAAATTTACAAATGTTTATTAATTTGAATCGAATGATTTATAGTAATTATTTATTCATGAATATTCATTTCACCCCAATCATTAACTTCATATTCAATTATTGAAATCATATCCCAACCGTAAAAAGCTTAGTTAATATTTATTTAACAAGTAAAACAAATAAAATATCAATAAAATAATAAAATATTAGTAAAAAAATAATCCATATGCTTATATAGAAATGATTTCAAACACTTTGGTAAAAAAAAATTTTTTGAAGTGTAGTGGATTTTACAAAATGAAACTGATGTCCGCCTCTAAATTAAAATGCTAAAAATCCTGGGAAAAATAAGTTTTTGAAAACTTAAAATAGTATCATGATAAAAAAAATTAAATCTATTATTATAAGACTAAATTAAAATTCTAGTACATGACTGAGCATTAGTGTGCAGTATTAAACAAAAAATGTATTTTGAAGCGCTATGGATATTATTTGTAAGTAAAAGAGTTTGTAATAGGGTTTTCCTTTCATTAACAGTATGTGAAGAAAATTAGCGCAGCACTTCAGGGAAAAACTAAATGATTCGTAAGTATTTGAGTGCTCATTTTTCTTAACTCAAACAACACAGCCATTTTTAATACTCTAAAATTTTAACTAAACATGGATGAAATGCCTATTAATAATAATTTTTAAAAATTCTGTGGTTCACTTGAAAATTTCACCAATTATCGATGCGTAGTTATTTTAAAAATTGTACATCACATTTCATTTTTTATGGCATGACGTTTTAAATAGCATAAATAAATTTTATAAGAATGGAAATTGCAATAGTACCATCGAAATGTTTCGAAAACTTTATCTTGATGAATTTAAATAAATATTACATTGATATTTATTATTTTGAGACCTAAACCTACCAAGAAGAAAGTATGGCATATTAAATAAAAAATTCCTTTTATTTTAATGCATGAATAAAATTTTGCCTTTAATTCAATATTGCTCAAGGAAATTAAGCTTGTATTCTGAGAGAGCGCAAATTAATTTTTTAAAGTATTATTCATAAATTATGTATTATTATGAATTCATTGAGATTTATAACAGAAAATTCATTATTTTGTTCCGTTTCTGTTTACAAAGCAAAATAAATCAAACAACGAAATAATTTCGAAATTTCTCTAAGTGAAATTTGAAATTAAGATATCATATATTTTCCATTCCATCCTATTATCTTTCTGTACTGATAATATTTTAAAATCAGGGCTGTGGAAAATCTTTTTATACTAAGAAATATATGCCATTACGACTACTTATTATACAAGGATTTGATTAACATCTCAGCCGTTACATGAATTTGTATTCAAAAACACCATAAAATTAGTTTCTACTACAAAAAAGTGTATCCTTAAAAATCAAAATTTCCATTGTATGTACAAGAAAATCATAATATTTTTGTTCTCGTTATTCAGCAATGAAAATTATGAAAAATATTTTCAAATTCAATAGGAATGTATTTTTATGGCATTTTTTAAGCATCATTTAAAATCAAGAACACAAAATAGTATATATTGGTTTTCGATACTTTTATTCTGTCATTTTATTGCTAACATGGGACATGTCAAGATAAAATATTTGACTTTTTACATTTCTGCGCGGAAATGAAGTAATATTTAACATTGATTTCAGCTCCTTAAAAGAAGATATAAGATTTCTGAATGTTTGTAATATTCAGAAAAAAAATATTTTTCATAATTTGCGAGATAGATCAAAACATGCTTGTAAAGTATCATTGCTACTAATTTTGATTTGGTGTTTAATTTCTTGGTGGATCTGACAAATAATGGTTTCAAAGTCCTACAAAATATTTATTTTGATTTTAAATCTTCCCATCGGTTTCAAATCAAATTCTAATTTCTCTCTTAACATATTTCAATGCATTTGTGCGGTAAAAAAATAAAAATAAACCTTATAAGCTTTGCTTTGGAAATGTGTTTGTAAATTGAGTTAAATGAATGTGTCTTTAATGGAGCATTAAGTGCATTTTAAGCAAAAAGTAAACAAAAATGGCGAAATATACAATCCAAATAATATGGAAAATTTCATTCCTAAAAACACACTAAAAAACGCGTAAAATGTTATTTTTTTTATAATTATTACTCTTTATTTTGGAGTTGAATCCAACGAGAAAGTCAACGCTCATAAAAGAAAACGTATTACAGTGCTTAGTTGTGCATTTTTATAGAAATTTTATTTCTTTCATTTAAAATTCAGCTTATCTAGTCTCAAAACTTTTTATTTGTTTCCTTTGCATCGTATCACGTTTTAGATGAAGTCTCAGATTTATTGAGCATTTTATGTCCCATAAAATGTGTTTAATTTCGTTCAAAGTCGTAGAATGAGTTACTTTTACTAAAACTTCCGACAACTTTCTACTTATTGGGTTTTCAAGCAACACTCTCACGTAGAAAATACGACTTGCTTCGAAATAAATTTTATTTCAGAAACTATACTATTTAAGGAAGTTTCATTAAACTGAAGAAATCGCATGGAAGAGCACAATAAAATGAAATACAAATTTCAAGATCGTTTTCATTAAAGTAAAGTGAGTATCTGAATGCTCCAATAAAATCGAATACCTGATAACGGATCATTCTTTTCGCTGCGCTGATGATTGAGGCGACATAAATTTTAAATAGGGCATTAAGTAATATCGGGATGTTTTACAACGAAGCACATTTCCAATATCTATCGTTAAGTATTGGCAGCAAATTAATTGTAAGATCAAAATTACTGACTACATTTCCTTGATTCAAGATAAATTACCTCCAATTTGAACGATTATCATTCGAAATTTAGATGTCTGAAATTAAATTTGAACAAAGAAAAGGAAAATCAAATAGAGATTTTGAAATCGCATTTGTTGAATAAAGTGAGAATGCAAATGTTACAATAAAATTGAATACTTTATGATGGATCATTATTTGTGTTGTTCTAACTGCTTAAGTGACATATATTCATTTACTATAATGAAGTATCTGTAACAGCTAAGTTTTAAAACCAAAATTATATAACGATATTTAGAGGATTTAATACTGAATTTAATCAATCAAAATAATACGTTTTCTGAAAAAAATTGCTTTATGAGCTTTTATATCAATGTAAACTGAATGAGTTTCAGAATGAAAGTCTTCAAATTAAAATAAAACATGTGAGATAAATTAAATTCTACTTAATAGAACTTTTATCAAATTGCTCCATTGAGTAAGATGAAGGAAGTTTTAATATTGTTTGAAAATTATTGAAAATTAGTGGGAGGCCTCAGAAAACGAAAGTGTTCTCAATTTCTAAAATGAAGTTTATTATAATAGCATAACACATAAAAAATCCCAATCTTCCGATGAAATTTGAGAATGTGGGAAATTAACAACTTTGTTCTCAGCTTTTACCTCTGAAATTTGGATTTTTTTAATGGAACACTAGATCGTTATTGTTTTTAATGTATAATCGCTCAAAAAATGTTACATAATATTTAAAAAATGTTCAATAATGTTTAAATAGTGCATAATGAAGCACTATCAATATGTTTAAATAAGTAAAAAATACAGCAGTGCCATCTAAATCGTCTCATTTTATATGATATAATGAGTTACAATATTAAAAATTACTTCCCGATACATAATTAATATGGTGCGTTTTACTATGGTATGAAAAATTATTTTTTAAGTTAAAAATTTCATAATTTCATTAAAAGAAAGAAAAAATAGAAAATTTTATTATATGAAATTAAAGAGAAGTTTGAAGGGAAAAATAACGTTGATATTTGAACTAAAAATTTATCGCGTTTGAATAAAAAGCTAAAGTTAATAGAAATAGAAAAACAGAAAATACTTGTATGTTTCTAATTTTGTTTTAAATATCATATCTTAAGTGTCATGAACATCAGTTTGATTTCTTTTTTTCAGATGAAATTATAGGTATCCGACTGGGTAAAAATCGTCAAATTTGACAAAACTAACGAAAAAAATTTTAATGCATAATATTAAAGCCTATTCTTTTAGATTTCCAAATCTGTCCTTTTTTTTGTTCTACCTACTTTAGATATAAAGTTACTGCCGTTTTAAGTTAGCATAGTATGACAAAAGTGAAACCGGAAATGGCATTTTGAAACCGGAAGTTGATGTAAATATTGCAATCTATCAAGGAATTTCGATGTTAAAAATTATTAAAAATGACTAAAATTATTATTTTATATCTTTTATGCCTGATAATAAGTATATGTAGGTATTATTTCAAAATTTGTCTCATTAAAATTGGCAACAAATGTGCTGTACTGAAGTTCTGTTTGTTTATTTTCTCCACGTTATTAATTACTTCTCAAGTGTATCATTTACGAGCTTTTTTCAACTTCAAATCACTTTTTTGCTTTATTCTAAATCTGTTTCTAGTTTTAGAATGCCCAAAACGAGATCTAAACGTTCCAAGAAACGCAGTTTTCATGGAAATAGATTTACTGAAAGTGATGATGTGAGTGCATCAACTTCAAATGTCACTACTGCTAGTACAGCGAAATTGAACCTTGACTGCTCTTCTTATGTTGATATTCTGAAAACTGATATCAACAATAACTTGACAGGAAATCGCATAATTGATTTATCAGTTTTATTTAATATATTTTCTGTCCTTTCCTGTCCTGATTGCTTCTCCAATGGTTTGCATCTCAGTGAGGATTCAAAGTTTGGACTGTGTTCAAATTTTGTTTTGAAGTGCAGAAATTGCCCATTCATGAAAGGTTTTTCATCTACACCCAAAACAAACAAAAATAACAGTATAAACACATTTATTGTGTTTGGATTAAGGTTGATAGGATGTGGTTACACTGCAGGAAAGAAACTTTGTTCAACTCTGTGTTTACCTTTTTTATCTAAGTGTTCATTTCGTCACCAAAAAATACTTCTGGACACTGTTGAATCATGTGCTCAACTGAATTTGAATTCAGCTGCAAAAGAAGTTAGAGATATGAAAAAGGCCAATAACCGAGAAATAATCAGCTGTGGTGTTTCAGTTGATGGTACTTGGCAACGTCGTGGGTACAGTTCATTGAATGGTTGTGTCAGTGCCATTTCTATTGATACTGGGAAGATTTTGGATATCGAAATCTTATCTCAATACTGCCGTGTATGTCAAACCAAAATCTCTAGGTGCACTAACAGTAGTAAAACCCACATATGTTCTAATCATAAAGGGTCTGCTGGCAATATGGAAGTGGTAGGAGCCTATCGTATATTTGAACGATCAGAAAGTTTACGGCAATTGGTATATAGTGAATATTACGGTGATGGGGATTCCAAAGGTTTTGACTCTGTAAAAGATATATATGGTCAGAATTCGGTTAAAAAACTTGAGTGCATTGGTCATGTACAAAAAAGAGTTGGAGGGCATCTCCGTAAATTAAAAAAGAACACAAAAGGGCTTAGTGGAAAAGGGAAATTGACCGATAAATTTATAGATAGACTGCAAAACTATTATGGAATCGCCATTCGCAGTAATGTGGGAAATTTGGAAAAAATGCAAAGTGCCGTCATTGCCTCTTTTTTTCACTGCTGTTCCGGCACCAATAATCCCATGCATCGCCAGTGCCCTGAAGGACCAAATAGTTGGTGTAAATTTCAGAGAGCCAGATTTTCAGGCGTAGAACTTCAAGAAAAGAAACCAGGCCTATCATCAACTATCATAAATAAAATAAAAGGATCCTAAATGGAACTGTGTGATCAAAAATTATTGCAAAAATGTCTGCATGGAAAAACACAGAATTGTAACGAAAGTTTTAACGGTGTACTGTGGAGTGTTGTACCCAAAGAAACATTTGTTGAACTGCAAACTCTTCGCTTAGGTACATATATTGCTGTTTTAATTTACAATTCTGGATACACTGGCTTATTACCAGTTTTTGAAAAATTAGGTGTGCCTATTGAGCCAGAACAAGTCAAAGGTTTCATCAACATTGGTGATAACAGAATAGCCCATTCAATTCGACATTCTTCAGTGTCTGTAAAACTGTCCAGAAAAAAAAGAAGAGCATCTAGAAAGAATAAATCAGTGAAGGATGATATAAAGGAAGGTCCAACTTATAAATCAGGAGAGTTTTAGACTTGTTAAAAGATAATAATTTTGCTTTTTTTCAAAATGAAAACTTTAAAAGCCTTTTCTGAAGAATTCAATTTTTGCACTTTTTGCTTTACCGTAAACACAATATCTCAATATTTTATGAATATATTCTTATGAAATTTTGTGGAATTGTTTAGTATAATATTTTTAATGCTCTGATCTAAAAACTAAAATATAAATGCAGTTTTAGGCATTTTACAGGTATTCATAGACAAATTGAGCACATTTTTTTCAAAAAATTCTTGTTTATATAATTGTTTTAGCCATATCTCAGAATATATTATACATATTCAAAAGATTTTAGTTCAAAGCATGCATATTGGTTATTACAATGTTCTTCTAAAATATTTTTGATTTCTGCTTGTAATTTTTTTCTCTACTACTGTTGGCGTAACAGTTAATTTTTCGGTTTTTTAACTACAATTTTACCTTTTTTTCAAAATGTTATGAAAATATTTTTTATTTTTAAATATTTTTCATTATTCTGTTACATATTGAAACTTAACCTAGAATAATAACAAGCATTTGAAGCATATTTTTTAAAAAAAGGCTCCGAACCCAGTCGGATACCTTAAATACATATTAAATAATAAAAATTCTTGAAAAGATGGACCAATTCTTCTTATACTCATTTAAGTATAAATATATAACTTCGTCAGAAGTAATCACATTATACAAGGTTAAATATTAACTTCTCATTGTCGTCTCAGATGCCAACCACGGAGATAAACTTCTCTACTAATTCAATCTTAAAGCAAATTTCCACAATCCGGAACGTCCCTTAAAGTTTCTGGTGTTGATATGTTCTGACCATCGCCCCGAATCCCAGATATGACAGTGTCATAGCGAATAAGTGAAAGAAACTCAAACTCAATCGCTAAGACTTTTACCTCTTGAACCGTAGCTAATGCACGAATTTCCAAAGGGAAGAAAATAATAAATAAAGGGGTAAGCTAAGACGCAAAGAAAAATAAAGTTAGCTAAAAGAATTATATGACCGTCACTAATGCGGAAGAGTCGCACGAGCAGTTTCATCTCAGTGTGATAACCGTCGGCACGCCCCCTACACTTTTTTCCCCTGATCTTCAGCCCTTCAGTACACATCAGAAATAAAGGAGAGTTTCGTGCAAGCCATCGATCTAATGGTTAACTGGACGGTGGTCTTATTTTTCTGGTCGATTGTCTGTGCTTTCCTGTCGACGGATACAATATTAGAATTCCTCTCTGTTTTACCAATAGATGTCTTAGCGCCTTAAGGATATCCCCAGATCTTGGGGTTTGCCGACTTTCGACCGCATTTATGGATATTGTTATAAAAATAACTTCCACTTTCTTTCTTTCAGTAAGTGATTGGCGAGAACTTTTAGTGTTTCTTATTGAAAGGATTCTTTGCAATAAAAATGTTAAATTATATTCAAACTGGCGATAAACGTGTCAAACGTTAAACAAAAAAGAATAACGTCTGTCAAGGAGAAGAGAATACGGATGTATTGTTTGATTTTGATGGAAGGTGGGTATGAATTATTTAAAGCAACTTACTAAAATATAAAAAGCATCAAGAATTGTTCTGACTTAAATAATGGGTATTTTTTGAGATTTGTGTACAAATTCAGTGTCAACTTTCCTACATCGTCAACTTTCTGTGATTAAATGCAAAAAATAGACTTGACAGTTAAATGAGTCTTTAATCTATTTTTCTGGTCCACTCTGAGTTTTCTTGTCGGTGAAATCTGGGTAAAAATTCATCAGTATTTTTAATCTTGCCAAATTTCGATTACATTTATAGGTAAGGAAGATAGGGGCTAGCTGTAACAAATTGGGAAAAAATGCTTACATTTATTGTTGATTCCATGATTATAACTAATTATATTGAAAGTTTACTTATTCATTCATTATATCCATAAAAATAATAAAAATTGTTGATTTTGTCCTGAGATATATTTTTTTTCAAAACTAGTCGGCTTTTACAACTAGCATTGAATATGGGGCAAGATGTAAATAATGGAGATAGTTGTAACGATAAAAACAAAAATACTGAAAATTATTTTTTACATTAATTCTTATATTAATTAAAATTCGCTAGGAATTCGATAATTGCTACCATTTAGCATAATAATAATAAAAGTTATCCAGTAGTTTATAGTAAAATAAAAAATAATATTTAACAAGTCAATATAGTCTGTATCGGAATTGTGATAAACACAATAATATCAAATGCTTCCTATCGTGCACATTTTGTATTTATATTTTTCAAATTAAAAATTTAACCGGTTTTTCTTCAACAGAATTAGGGAGGGGGGACACGATGGACTGTTTATAATATCTTGAATTCAAGTTTAGAATGTTCTTGGTTTGAATTCCGATTTTACCGAAGAACCATTAAATAAATGGATTTAGTGTATTTAAATCTGTTGAGTTAAAGTGACGCTTGATATGATGAGGTAAGGGATTAGGATGGGCCAACTCAGGCACTATCCTCGTCGTCTGATTATGGTTCAGAATTATGTAGTTTATTACATAATAGTCTTAATATTGCTTCAAAATCGGATGCTGATAAAATGTTATAATATATCATAAGCGTAGATGTGCAATTCCATGCAAAAGGTAAAACTTTTTTAGTTATATAAAATTTGAATAAAAGTTCAAAATTTTCTACTTCACCCTATTTTCCTTTATTCTTTTCATTCTTATTTTTTCCTTAAACATTATTCTTTCCCCATTACTTTTTTCTTGCTTTCATTTTTTATTAATGATGTAATTATTTTCTTTTACCTGTGTTTCTTTACCGTTTTAGTGAATTATATATTTTTAATCTTAAAATTTAGAATTAAATTAAATAATCTTTGGTTAAACTCTTCCAGGGGAAAATCCTTAGAGGGTGATCCGATCTTTAACGTCGCATGATGATATTTAATGCAGGAAGTCTGAATACGTGAATCAAACTTGTTCTTAAACGAGCTAAATATTTTCCACTGAGTAATTCTAACAAAAGGAAGATACTGCGTCGTGAACAAGTCAATAGATAGATCAGTAGTGGAAAAATTCTCTTCTCACAGACGAAATCAAAATTTATTCAACAACTGATTCAGGGAATTATATTTGGCATAAATCCGGAAATCCGCCTATTCTTCAGTCAGTGTCTTGGTAGCTGACAATAACAGATTTTTGTGGTATGTGTGTGGTCGATTCTCTGTTGAATAGATGCACGTAACTTTCGATTTAAAAAAGAGGCATGGAATTCGCATATTTATTTACGGAAAGGAATATTGGACAATTTTTTTATGTTTTTGTTATGAAATTTAATTATTGCCATGAATATTAATGTCCAATGTCATTTTTTGATGCATGCTGAGGATATTGTAAGTGAAAGAATATATTGAATGGACTCTCTTATGAGCTCTGTTTAAACTTATAGGACGTATATGTTATATCTTAAACATATAGAACACATATAAGGTACGTTTGAGGGATGCATTCCAGCATTCATTTCACTATTACTTACCATAATATACGCTGTTAGAGCTTACAAAAATGCGGCAGATTTTATCTCATTTACTTGAATAATATAAGAATATGGGCAACCAATTATTGTATGTATTTTAGCGAGATAAAGACCTAAATGTTATTAATTTTTCCTGACAGATATTATATTGAATGTAACTTCACCAAATAACTCAAATTGCTATGTTTTTTTTTCTATTTAACGTTTTCTGTTTAGTCCTATAAATTCGTTATTTTTTACTTTACATTTTTGCTTTCATGCTTTCTTGAAATAAAAATCCTTCTTTTCTTGTGTAATTTTGCCTCTTCATTTATGGATGTTAGTGTTTTTTAACAGAATTAAACTTCCACCACCAATAATTAATATTGTAGAGTAACAGTATTATTAATGTTAGTAACCCAATGAATATCTTTCCATAGAGATAAAATGGATGGATACACAATTACATCATTTATCGATGGCTATCTTTCAACTAGCAACATATAAATGCAAATAAAGACAAATCCTTAAAAAGTTGAACATAATAAAGATAATTTTTATTAAAAATAACATTTTATTAATTATCTAATTAATGAATATGTGAATTTTAATAATTGTTAATATTGATAATTATATTTATTTTATATAAGTAATAATGATAATATCATTTTTTCCAATAATTAACATTAATTATTTTTACCATTTTGCTAATTAATTAACACATTTTCTTATTTACTAACAACTAATAATAAGTTTGTCTGTATGATAGTAATTAATTATAATCAATGCTATTTTAAATCATGGATATATAATCAATGATGTGCAATAAGTTTATTTTTTATCTAACAAGTATAATTATTCATTACTTTTATTAAATTAACTACAGGAGATAGAAAAAAAATCTGGGTTTAATATTTAGCAAGATTATTCTACCAATCGAATCTAGAAAGTGAAAAGGAGACAAAGTTAATTTCATTCACGAATAATTTCCTTGATTTGTTCAATTGGTCCCATGCAAAATTTCATTTTTATTGCAATACTGCTATTTAATTTTCACATAGCAAAATTCGAAAGCAGCATAATGAAACATTTTTATATTATCATGAGAAATTTATTATACATTCTATGCAACCTTATTTAATTGTTTTCGCATAAAATTCTCCTTCAATCGATATGAAAAGTCTACGATTAAAACATTTTTTTCAATTGCTCGCAAAATGGTTTCGGAGGTTCAAAAGCATAAACCTCGATAAAAGTTCAATTAAATTTTTCCTTTGATACAAAATGTCCTGCAAAAATAAATTAGAGTCATTCGGATGTTCGATCCAATTCCTCTTCCTTTCTTTCTCTCCTTTTCTTATTCTTTTAGATATGCTTTACATTTTTATTGCTTTATTCCAAAAAGATGAATTCAGCAAAACAAACAAACAAAAAAAATGGGAGAGGGGAAGGAAATATAAGCGAATGATGTCTGAAACATTAATTCTTGAGTTAAGCGGAAAAAGCGTCAAATTTATTCAAACATGGAATAGGATGGTACTGATATATGTATTTGGATCAGTCGATTGAAATCATATGTCCTCAGAAACCGTCTTTAAATCCGTTTTCCAAGCTATCATCCTTCAGTAAACACCAGAAAGAAGAAAAAAGACAGTCGAAGCGAACGATTCTGTGTGTCTTGGATAGCATCAACCTCCCCCAACACATCGATATAATGGCTAACAGGACACTGGTATTTTTGTTTGTATTGTTTTCTGGTCGATTTTGCTTTCTCGCCGACTGATACAATATTAGAATCGGTGCTTCACTCAAGCGGATGCTACGTCCCAGCCATAGAAACCAGTTATTGCTTAATGGGGAAGCCAAGACGGGATGACTAAGACAGACAATAGGGTTCAGAGAGATCAGAAAGAGAAAACCAACTCGGACTCGAAGAGAGAAATTATATCAATACCAATCGAAGCGGAGTTTTGCTTTGGATGGAATTAATGTACTAAAACAATTCTCGATTACAGAAGCTAATGAAACTCGTTCAAATTTTATGCATTATCTATAAAAATGATTCACAGTACACGATAAGTATCTTTTTATATGCTAGTGAATATCTTCATAGAATAATATGACTTTGTTGTTTTTTAAATGTTGCTTTACAAGCATTCTTACAAGGTCTTTCGCCAATGAGAATTAATATGTATAAATATATTTGTGTTCAATGCCAGTAAATGGTTAATGAATAAATTTTATTATTAAATAATTTCTTAATTATGTATATCTTACATTACACATTTTGATGCTATAATGGAAGTACATAAGAATTAAGGTTTGAAATCGATAAATTGATATACAATAATTTTTTTCTAAAATATTTTCTTTAACAACTCTTTTCTTTAAAAAGATGTAATTTATAACTAAGCTTATTATTTGTGATGACTAATTAAAATTTCATATTAAATTCCTTTTACAAATATTTTCTTTCCTCATTAATTACGTCTATTCAGAGGATAAATAATTTTTCATGTGCTATTGAAAGTAAAGAGGACTTGTCTCTAGTGTTGTGATTTGATTAATAACAATTTTTAAATGAATGATGTTATGCTAGAGATAATGATTGATTATGCTAGAAATGTTGGTATGATACAGTTCATGAGTATATCAAAAATAGCTGATGTATAATTGATTGTCATCACCAAAAAACGTTCAAATACGTCTAATGGCCTTCCTTTTTTAAAACTTTCTTAAATAATGACTAATTTAACTTAATTTATTACATATATGTAAGCCACATTTTTAGTTGGATAGAGTGAATGTATAGTTATTTTTATGGTTTCTTGAAATTAATTTAAGGCTAAGACTTACAACTAACAACAAATATTTTATCCTGTCAATATGTAGTTATTCACTGGGTAAAATATTTACAAATTATGTAATAATGTTGTCTGTTAATATGTAGTTTAAATATTAACTTCATAGTCAATGGGAAAGCTATGAAGAAAGCTTAGGAGTGAATACAAATGTAGGTATATAACTGTTTTTTGACATTTTTATTAAAAGGTCGTTAAATTGCATTTGATGAGAAAACTGTTTTCATTTATGATTCCTAATTTATAATCATTAGCATTCTATTTATTTAAAGGAAATAAAAGGCAAATTATAAAAATTTCGTTTTTAGTGTATATATTAAAAACAAATATTTAACAGCGTTCTATAATGTATTTAAAGTCATGTATACATTTTTTATGAATTTAATTTTTTATATAATTTACTATTTATATTATCTATTGAAAACAAATGAGTATATACAATGAATATGAATCGAGTTATGCCCTCTAGATTTTACGTAGCTTTATTCCACACGCTTTTATGAATCAAGATACATATATTAACTTCTAGTTAATTAATTTTTCAAAAGTATTGGTTGTACATTATCTGGACTCACTTTTAATTTGTGTTGCTTTATTTACAAAATTTGGGGAAAAATATTTTGTTTCATAAAGTATGAAACACCCTTTAAAAATTAAAAGAAAATATAAAACTTATTGTTAGCTAAGTTTTACAATCATTTTTGGATTTGTTTTTAAATATAACTGTCTGTTTATAAATGTTGCAGATAAAAGAAGTCTAAAAATTATAGCTTTGCATTTTGCAGAAAATTAGAAATATGTAAATGCATCACTTTAAAGTCTTCGTGTTTTCAAAATTCCTTAAAATACGTTTTTTTTTCGAAACTTAATACGAATATAAAATCCAGATCGCTGTATTTCTTTATTAAAATTTGTGCGAGATTTTTTTATTGCATTTCAATTAGCTGAACAGCTACAGAAATCTCTCTGAACTTCATGTCTCTATTACAAACAAAAACATTTCGGTAACAACTTGCAAAAAAAAAGTCAGAACTCAAGTACTCGAGTCTTGAGATCTTACTTTCATTTCTTTTTCCAATCCGAAATCAGAACGTGAACGTGAGAATTAGCAAGATTGTTGATAGAATGCACCAGGGAGTGACGATCATGCTGTTCCAAGTAAGAGTGATTGCCTAATGGATCGGGGCAGAACAATAGTGAATGAAACGGAATTCGTGCAATATCCTGGAGTCTTACATTCATCTCCAAGTGACATGTCTACGTGATCATTACGAATTCAGATTTCGCCCTAATGTTCAGACGCCTTTGGCTTTTAATTAGTCATGGCATATTACAAGTCGATCAATTGCATACATAGGCGCGAGATATACAGATGAGAAGGAAGACGGTATAATATAGGAACTCTTCTAATTGGACCAGAGACAGCCTTACAGCAGCAAGTAAATAAATAAATAAATAAAAGGGGGCACTTAGTCTGGAGGATCGAAAGGAAAAATTCTTCTTTGCGATTGCAAGCTATGAAACGTATTTTGTATTTTACTTACTCTGCTTTTGCTTGCAGAAAAGATCTTCTGAAATTAGAATTTTCTTTAGAAGTTAGTGTCAAAATAGATTTCAAAGCAAATAATCAAATATTTTTGGTAGCGTTCGTTAAACAAAAGACTTAAGTTCCGAAAAGCGGCGTCAATAATTAAATTATAATTTTTGAAGTTGCATTTGTTTCCTGTCTCGGAGAAATATTTTCTCCGGGAGTGTTGGTGTTTGCTTTGTCTACCAAAAGTATTTTGTTGTGGCTTTATTTTTTCAGTTTTTTTTCACCGACACTTAAATTTCATTTCATATTCGTAAATTTATTTTGTCCCGAAAGCAAATTCTTTTGATGTATTTTAGCTTGTTTGCACTTTAAGAATCTTTGCATTATTCAGAAAGAGAGAAAGAGTTTTGATTTTATATTAAGTTCTAGTAATATATATGTTTCACAAAATATCTCTATTCTTTTTCATTAAATTTACTTAATTTAAAAGCAACCAAACATAATTTCTTTTAAAAAATTGTTTTCGAATTAGTTTCATTCAATATTGCTTTGAGTCACATCTTTCATATAAGTTCATATACATCGTTCATAACAACTTATTTTACTTAAACTTATATAAGAGTAAGAATTCTTCATGAAATAAATAAATAATCATCATTATTCTTATTTTTTTCTTTTAAAAATGATTTCTAACATATACGGAACATTACATCAGAATACATGTAATTCATTACATTTGATATCTAGAAACTAAATTGAACCTTATTCTAAAAATGTGTTATGATTGAATGTTATTGATATATGACTGAATATCGCTGTTATTATTATCGATGTTAAATTTAAAGAATGTTAATAATGAAAGATATACAATTTTTCATTATGCAATTATAAGAAATAATTTATGATGATGATGATGTCGTGTCCGCTTTTTACCGCGGAAAGAGGGGTGCAGCAGCTTCTGAGGGTATGAACCTCTGAGCACCCGAGGGCAGAAGTCTGACTTCTAGCTCATATGAAGATGAAACACACACACATACGCTTGCACAGCCCCTTTTTACAGGGGGGCACATTCACACATCTCACAGATAGCACACACAGAAGAACAACCATGCCCGAACCGGGACTCGAACCCGGGACCTCCAGAACACGAGGCAGACGCGCTACCTCTGTGCCAGCAAGCCGGCCAAATAATTGATAATATATATAAAAGAAAAGTCAGATTATTTTTATCAAAAAATTCCAGGGCACTTTTATAAGTATTAATTAATTACGCTTTAAAGATATGAAAGGTCATTCTTCATCTTGAGTATGAAGTTTTTCTTTCTTGGTCTATTCTTCCAAGGAAAATTATTTTCGTTTCAGAAGAGCTTAGAAAATAATAAAAAGGCGTATTTGAGAAGCAGATAATTTTTTTACGTCTTTAAGATTGCCCTAATATTGTTAAGTACTAAGTTTTTTTAAACCTTTTACAGAGTGAAATCTTAAAATGTAGTTAAATCAAGTTGATTTGTAAAAGTAATAATTTAACTAAAGTATAGGTAAAAAATGTTCTAGTTTTGACTTAAGAAAGGAAATATTATTTTCAATTTTAAAATAAAAAAATGTGTCACTTTAAAAAATTAATCTATGTCTTATTTTTATGAAAATGTATGGTAAAAATGAGTAAAGCGTAACCGGCAATTTTTGTGCATTTAAGTTCAGATTTAAAAATCAATGATTGTGATTAAACAGTCAGATGGCAGAAAATTTTATCCCCTCGTATTAAATAGGGGAAAAAAAGAAAATACTTTAAAGTTTGAAGCATTGAAATATCAGTCTTTTTTTAAAAAAACAAATGAGTTAAAACGATTGGAAACTTTTTAAAAACAATTGAAAACTTCCAACTTTTGTTAAGGTTCAAATGTATCTAAGTATAGCTGTCCAACATATTCAACAAAGGTTAGATAATACATAGAACATGTGATAAATGGAATATCTTACATAGGCAGTAACAGAAAGCAATATCTAGGCAGTGGGGAAAAAAAGAAGAAGAATGAATTTCAAGAGCCGATACTTTATGATACCTTCCGGCATTGATCCTTATCTTCGGAATGAAATTGAAAATCTGTCTCAACCACTCCTAAAAATCTAAGATTCAAAACGCGCACGTGGGGACATCTTTCAACTTTACGAGCGACGTTAAAAATCGTCCCCCTCCAAATAAAGAATATCCTATGTCGTAACAAAGACATATTAGCGGTATATAACAAAGATAAGGAAGCAATCGGATCTTTTTCCCCGGACTTTCTACTTCTTCAAGCACCTGATTACCATGGAGCTCACGTACAGCAATTCGTTCCTGAACCGACCTCAGTATCTCGTGACCTAACTCAAGTAAACAAGAAACCTCTCGAAGAAGGTTTCGGCGTGAAAAGCTCCAATGGTTCCCATCGACCTAGTAGAAATGCGTTATTTCTTAGAGAAGCAAGTTGATTAAAGACTTTCAGAAGGAGTTCTTGCCGCTAATCTGGGTCTAGAAGAACTTAATGAGGTAGAAAAGAAGCGCGATGCGTACCATCAAAATAACAATTTTTTTTTCTTCTTCTTCCTCACTTCTTCTCTCCTACTTTCTTTGCTTTCGATAGTCTTTTCCTTAATCGAGTTAGCGTGAAAGAGTTACGCCCTGAATTTTATACAGAGATTTAAATTTGATGTATATATGACTAGTGTAACTTAATGCAATGCAAATAGCTATTAGCTGTATTCTTCAAAAAGCGCGTACTGGATTTTAAATTTTGGGAGGATTTAAGTATGCCGCGTCAGCTCTTTCACGCAAAATGTTCTTGCATTTTGTAATATAAGCATGGAAATACTGCGGCACTTTCAAATACTTTTTGCACCATACTTAAGAGCTCTGAATTTTGAATTTTGAATTTCTTCTTTTAGTTAAAAATTTGATTTCCGTCGAGGAAATGAATAGGTTTAAATTAGGTGAACTTTGTGAAAGAAACTGTGTTTATTTATTGAAACTCTTATTGCTATAGAATCCGTAAATACGTTCTCTATAGAATAGAAAATTAAGAATGGAATAGAAAATTACGATAAACATTATTGAATCACAAAATTTTTATGTTACAAGGTGCTAAATCGATACCATAGTTGGTTTTCCTAAAATGTCCAGATATTTTTTGAAAGTTAAATTGTTATGTAGTATTCCCTCTCCTGATGGGTAATATTCATAGTTATTCTTTTAAAATTCCCTATTCCATTTTTTTTATCTTATACTTCATTTCGTGATTATTGTGAATTTATACATGCATAAAAAGAATTATTATAAAAAATGCATAAACCTGTTGTGAAAAAATAGAATTTTTAAATTCTTGTGGGTTTTGTTCAATAATGAGGTGAAAAATAAAAGCTGAATCGTAAAGATATCGTCATGGAGACAAAATTTCAGAATTTTCAAATTACAGCGCTTATTTATTTCATGTAAATGTTATTCTCCTTGGAAATATATGTATGAATTTGGCGCAGTAATCTTTGAATGAAAAATAACTGAAGAAGGCAAAGAAAAAAAACCCCGGTAAACATGCCCCTTCTTCAAAACACAGATTATTTTTCTATTACCTTCTCGGCCCAAATAGTGTCTTTCGCTTTGAATCTGACCTACTTAATATATGTCGAAACTAGTAGAATATACAAGTTTATACAGAATCTTCGACCTAAGACATCACCATAACTAACGTTTTTAACCTACGTGAAGAAATTGCCATTGTGATTTGAATAAAGTGTTTAGCTTGATTTATTTTTTGATTTGAACTATAAGATACTTACAACGAAATAGTGCGGCAAAACAGTGAAGTTTTATGGCATGAATGCACAAAGTGCCGAAGAGGAATTTCGTGTCTATCGTAAGAATCATCGTATGACTCATTTAAGGATTCCTGCATTGAATGCAAACTTTAAAGAGCAAAATCGGAAGAAACATTCGATTTGTGAGTGATCTGGTCTGTCTATTTTCTATTCACGGTGAGACTTTTGCAGAATTCAACAAGCGGTAGTAAAAGTCTGAATCGCACATGGGATGCACATGGGATTGGATTGTTGAAATTCTGCTTTTTTCCCTTCATATTCATAGTTATTCTTTTAAAGTGGTTGATACCAATTACGGTTGGATTTGTTGAAGAATTCATCCAGTATGGCATTGTTAACAGCAGGACTTTATGCGTATTACGGAGCAACGAAGCACATTTCTCGTTAACTAGGAACATTTCTTTGGAGAAATATGTGCACTGGGTAGATTCAAATTCACATAAAATGGTTGCACTTCCATTAAACGAAGTTAATAAGAGTGTCTGTTTTTAAATAACAAGAGCTTTTATTCAAGACCCTTACGTTTTCTTGAAATTATTACCGAAGATCAAAGAACGTGTACGATAACAATTACTTGGTATGAATTAATATTGACTGATTATTTCATTCCCGATTTGATATCTGTTAATAAATTGTCATATCTGTTGTTATATGAATGTAAGATGATTGTACTCCTTAAGCAGGGTATTTCAACAAATGCTTGTAAATTCAACGTTCTAATGACATAATTATTTAGTATCATTTCCATTTCTCAGGTCCACCAAGCCACAACTTATATAAAAAATTGACATTCAAAGTAAGATTTAACAGATTTTTCTTTACATGATACATCATTAAACATCATTTGCCGCAGGCACAGTGTTATCGTGTGTAAGACAGGAATCATCAAAAACTTGCGAAACATACAAATGATGGTTTTATAATTGTTCCGTTGTATTTTGTAGTTTGCTTCCTCACTTTTTTCGTCTTTGCGAAGTGACGTTATTTGGAACGCTAAAAACGAAACTCTAGCCCCATTCTTAACTTTTTTTATTAGAACATGCATGCTTTCATGTAAAAAGAAGACGTTGCCATTGAAAATTGTTTAAATGTAAGCGTGAAGCGAAACCAGGACTAGTGCTTTAAATGTTATTCTTGAACGGTACTGTAATAACTGCAATATTTTCCCCTGCCAGTAACAGTATTATCAAGAATGAGGTAAATATTATATTATATTATATTATATATATATATATATATATATATATATATATATATATATATATATGAGAGAGAGAGTGAGGTAATGTAACTAATAACAATTAAAACACTTGATAAAACAAACCAATACCTCTGATGTATATCTATTAAGTTCTTTAAAAATATGCATAGTTAGTTATATTTTTGTTTAGTTTATATTAATTAACTATTTCATCAATCAATGCTGCTTTCAAAAGCTATATTCATTTATCACTAGCTGATATACCTGTCGTTTCTCGAAATTAAAATCCTTTCATGCATGATACTTTTAACGTAAAAATACTTTTGTACAGAATGTTCTAAAATTAAAAAAAATCTTTACATCGCCTGAAACGATTTTTAATTAAAATTTGAATATGAATAGAAACATAAAACTTTAAAAAAAGTTAGGATAGCTAATTTTCGAAATAAGCTATTAATATTCGATACATTTGGCACAAAAATTTTATTCGGAAATGCTGCATGTGAAAAATGTTCAAAAGAATATTTTGTAATAGTTAAAGCCTTATTTTAAAGCCATCAATGACATTGTAAAATAATATATATTAAAATAAAAAGTACATAAAAATAGTAATGTAGTAGTTCAAAGTCTTATGATTGCCTTGAAAAGGAATATCTATAATATAAATCCTTATTTGAAAATTGCCTGTATTAATTTTTTTAAAAAAAAATCAAATTAAATAAAGGGAAACTACACAGAAAAAAAATTACATCTTTGGAAAGGAATATTTTTGAATTTTAAATTCATGTAAAAACTAAATACATGTAATGTTCATTGAAAACTTATATTTTTTTCTTGAATAATTTACTATAAATTTACTGGGGAGAAAAAAATTTCTAAATTCTAATTAACTGAACATTAAGTTAGTTTTTGTATTCTGAAAAATTGACATATTTTTTATTGCCTTAAATATTAAATTCACAAAATTAGGATGCATTAAGTCCAGTTGTTTAAAAATTGATATGGAAAATACATACATACATAATTTTGCTGAAATTATTTATACCAAGATTATTGTGATTTATTAAAATGACATATTTTCTGATCAATATAATGTAGATTTCAACTTGATACTCAGCAAAGTTTGTAAATTTCTTCTTAAGCTTAAATCAGTGGATTTAATTATAATTTTAAGATCGTCAAAAGCATTTATATTAATAAAAAATTTGCACCCACTTGATGTAGCCATGAGAGAATTCAAATAATAAAGCCAACTCTGATTTAGCTAATTATTACTACTGCATTAATACAGAGGCTTAATAAAGAAAATTCCACAAGAATTTTTTAAAAGGTAGATCGCACCAGCGGAATCTGGGAAAGTTTCTTAAAAGTCTCAAAGTTTGCAAAGGAATTAAGACTTTCAACAATCCGTGACTGAATGAGCTTAATTATCGAGAAGTAAAAGAAAAAAATTTGCGAATACTTTTTTTGTCTCAACGAACGCTTGTGCAAGTAAACTTTTTTCTGCTTTAGTTTCTACCTCGAGAGTAATCGTAATGAGCTGATTTTAATCGTGCTAATTTGTGAAATTTCATAATGAAGCTGTTTTCTACACACCAACATTTTTCAGAAGCGGAGCAACATTATTATTATTATTAGCTCATTCTCTCGCAATTGCACCGAATGTGGCACTTAATTTTTATCACAGCCCAGCAAACCACATTATAGAGCACCTTTTCAGCTCAACCTTGTGGATGCCTTCGCCTTTAAGAAGAAAACTCTCCTAGTTTGGGAGAATACTCGGCCAATTTATCTGCTCACCGAGTCAATGAAACAAGCATCATTAGCCGCTGAAAGTAATGAACAAGGTACCTTCATTCCCGGCGGTCGTAAAGAACAAACACTGTGTAAAAGCTCTCTAGCAACAATAATAATGCTACATTCTATAGCCAACTAGCAAGGGAATTAAGCGTTTGCAGTCTATTTCCACAAGCAAAATTGTGCGAAGTTATGAGACTCGGACGTGAGATGTATAAAATCAGAGACTAAAGTGATGTGTAAACGTCCGAAATCCGCATGGGAGGTTGCGCAAATAATAAATAATAGACTCTTACAGGAGCATCAATTATCGTGAGAGAGTAATTTAGTAGAAGATACTGAAAAATCCAGGAAAGAGGCCAGGTAATCGCTGCTGAAGGAATAGAAAATTTTAACTAAATTTTGCGGCTAATTTCCATAAATTTATGATTGCTAAAATGTTTTAGAAAAGAAGCTGGGAACACGGAAATGCTTTTAAGAAAAATTAAAATTAAGGGAGGGTAAAATCTAAAGACGTCCCATTACAAAGGATGCTCTGGTGAAGAAGCAGAAAAGTGATTCCATTCTTAATAAATTTTTGGAAGATAACATCATCTGTCTCTCTCGGTAGTCAAAATTATCTATACTACATTAGCTATTAACCCACAAAGCCTGACCTATCTTCACTAGTTATAAGCTCACAAAAATACATTCATGGATGCAATGAAACAAGGTAGCAAAATCATCCACAAGGTGATCTGAGAATGCAAACATTAAATCAGAGAGGGCTTGAAAATTCCCATCTTTTTATTACAGTTCACATAAAGAGGAAAAATTTCCCCTCGAAAAACATTTGTACTTCAACAAAGATAAGGATAAAGTAAAACATGTACAACAAAATCATATATTAATCTCCAAGTACTTAGACTGTGATTTCCAAGGATTTGAATAACAGTCTTTTCTGGAATCTCCTACAATGTTTGTGGCCTAATGTGTTTTACTATTCCGTAATTGAATTATAATTTGACGTTACAGAGGAGAATATAAATAATAACACGCTCAGCTGTTATAATATTTGAACTTATTTAAAGAGAGTTTAAAAACACCCAGCAGTTAGAAGATTATATTAATTTTAAAACATCTGAAGGATAGTTTGGAATTATGTATAACTTAATATAATATACACATCTTATATATTCTAAATTAATTAAATGTATTTCTGTTTTTAATATTTTTGATTGCATGATAAAATTCATGAATTTAAAATCATCTATCCTAAGAGCAACAAAAAGAGTTATATAGAGCTGTGTACAATTTACAATATTTGAATGAATACGTATGCAATTAATCGAAATCAAATCCGAATTTAAAAATACCAATCTCGACAACAACAACAAAAAAACGATCCCTCGGTTTGTATGCAATTCATAAACAAAGAAAGAAAGTGAATAACGATAAAAAAAATCGTGAGAAATTCGTGTTTTGGAACAGACAAGGAATATACTGAAAGAATAAGATCAAGAAGGGAGAAAAAACACAGACGGAAGAAAGAATGTAGAGACAAAAAAGAAGTTAAAAGAAGTATAGTGATAGTGAGAGATTTCTGTAAAGGAAGACCTACCGATCAGAAAACGGAAAAGACGAGAAAAGAGAGAATAAAAGCTAGGACCAAAATCGCTTTGTCAATAGCAAGCGGCTTTGCCTTAGGCACTAATGCTATCTGCGATCAATTTCGTGGATCATCAGCTGACTCAAATTTGGCACACGAATGTGCCGAACACAGATAAAAAAATGTTATTGATACACGGTTATTGTTATGAGCTACACTGTGAACTATATGTACACTCCTAACTTAGAGAAGATGGGCTTTTTTTATGAACAAATGCTGTTCTGAATAAACTACTCGGTTTTAATCCGTTAAAACAATCGCATATTCGAATCTCTTAGATAGGAATATTGAAATAAAAGAACAAATAAATCAATTTTTTTCGTTCTTTTTTTAAAAAACCGGGCCATTTTTTTATATCTTTTGCATTCTATGAAAAATTTAATAAACTTTTAAATTATAAAAATATGAAAACTTACGTATTCACTGACAATTTCTTAAATACGTCAATATTTGTTGCATATTTGAAAAGAAAATTACTTCTTTACTCATTTTATTTAAAAGGAAGGTGAGAATTAAGAAAAATTTACCTGTTAATTGTGATTAAGGGCAATTCTAGATTTAGCTTTTAGAATAATCCAAATATTTTATTTTATTGTTTAGTTAAATAAAAAATGATAAACACTTTTCTTTAATGCTAATGTGGTGAAAATTACTGAATAAAATCTTTTTAGTAATATATTAAATACGATAGTACATGTATTAAATACGATTCCTGAAATTTTAAAATCAAATATATACGAATTCTTACCTGTATTTACAATGTTTACATTTATTTTTAATTTATGTAATATTTATATTTATTTTTAAATTATTTAATAAATTTTAAATATTATGAAATTTGATTTTGAGCACCCTTATATTTTATATATGCATTTATTTTGTTTTCCAACTGACTGCAAGTAATTGATTCTATTCTACTGAATAACACCCAAAACACTTATAACTGTTTGTGAATTTCTTATGCGTTACTAAGCAAAGGACATTATGGGCTTTTAAAGATCTCTTGATTGGGTTTATAGTATCAGAAAACTATTTTAACATTTATAGATAAATTTGATATAGATGCAGTCTGTCTTAACAGCAGAGAAATGCAATATGACTTTCAGAACACTCGAAATCATATGAAATACATTAAATGCTGCATATCAGTAATAGAAATAATGACTATTTTAACTGTTAAGCAGAACAGATCCTAATAATTATGACAAATGTATTAGTACAAAAAAAATAGCATGATTTAAAACAGTTCAAAATCGCAAGCTTTATCCTTTTTATTTAATTAAATTTAAAGTTTGATAATGAATAGTTATTATATTTACATATAATAAAAACACCCTTTTCTGAAATATAATGCATGACAAATATGTACTTAAGTTATCACATTATGTATTTTCTCTTCTGATTCTATTTAAATATGCCAGTACCCTTTCAAGGTTGACAAATCTTCCCTATCTTAACATATTTGACAATACTAAAAGCATATGTCTGAAGGAAAATATGCATAAGGGCATCTTATATTTAAGTCTGTTGAAATAATTTAAAGTTATATTTAACTTTGAATTACGATTGAACATCCGACGGTCATTTACTTGATTAGAGAATTCAAAGAATTTAAAGAATAAAATATACATATAATCATTTCACTTGGATATTATTAATTAAAAGAAAATAATTGAATAACAGAATATATTTTTAATATCATTTGACCTGTTAAATTTTTAATATAGTTAATATATCATTATATTTTTAAATCAATAAAATCTGATGAATTTAACTTATGTATGACCAAATTATGTATTTAAATTTAAAAAATAATTTTTTTGTCTTATAAAGAGCAAACAATAAAAATAAGATTACTCTGAGAGATAAGCAAAAATATATTCACAAATTTTAGAAAGCTTTCTTTTTAAACCACTCTCTGAAACAGAAACCTAAAAAAATTCTTATCAAAATACATGGAATAAAAACGGAATACGGGTTTCCATGCCTTTTTCAAACCTCCCTACTCCAATTTTTCTAAGAAAACCTTTTAGAAATTCTAAGAAATTTAAATATAAGAAGTATACAAAATATTTATTCTCTTTTCATTTATATATATGTATATCACAATACCCAAGAAAAGAACCATTCGATTCTTATGTCGTGACAAATAACTTCCAATGAAGAGGCTAACAGATCTAAAAGGAAATTATTTGCTTGTTTAAGCTTTAGTCCTTACTGTTTTAACAAATAGTTTGCTCCAAAAGTCTGTTTAAATATTTTTCAAGGTAAAAGGTTCTCACAAATATAAGCTGAATTACAAACAAACCCAGCGGAGAAGCTGCAGCTAGGATTTATTCGAGCCACAGACTCGGTGGAAGTGAAAGCAAGCAACAGTGTCTTCAAAAAGCCAGAAATTGGAAACCAAGAACGCCCGTGTTTGCTTTAGTCCGAGTGATTTTTCTGTTATTTCTCCTCTCTGTCTTTCTTTTTCCTTCCTTTCTCTCTCTTTCTCTGTCTGTCTCTCTATTCATTCTTTACTACCGAGCCAATGGGCGTTAGAAAGGGCGCCCTAAAGACGCAAAATGAAAAGGCTTTCGGTTCTAAGGGACGCAGATGTTACCTAAGTCCTCCCCCTTCAAGAACAGAGCTTTCTCGCGACTTGCCAGATGGTCTAAAGGCTGGCGCATGCGTGGAATAAGAGAAAATCTCTATTTTGACTTACATTTGGTAAAATTTTAAAAGTTCACCCTTTTGAAAACAGGTGGTGAATGAAGGATAAGCGTTACTTTTATCACGCTGAATTAAGTTAGAGCTGCAAGATTATCGCTCTGGCACTTGTAGAGCGTCATAAGATTCATTGTCTTGGGTCATTTCGCGTCCCAAAAATAAGATGCAAAAGCAATTTTCAAAATAGTTTGGAATTCTCTGCGGGATCGTATGAAATATCTCAGTTGGTTATTTCTGGCTCTTTCCACGAGTCATTTTATCCAAGGTTTATTACGAACCTGAAAGGTGGTTTTAGGAATTTGAAAAGTTTTATGGAATTTTTGTGGTAACGGGCTACGGGTGTTTCGTTGCGGTAATCGAATCGATTTCAAATTTTTCAGAGAGGTTTTGAACCATACATTTCTATGCTCACAATTTATATTATGAAAAGAGTAGACATTTTCGAAAACACGTTAACTATAATATGATACTTTATATCAACAATCTATTATAATTCTCAAATAGAAAATTAAAGAAGCTGGAAACATTAATCAAAATCAGAAGAGCGGTAAGCTGTGAGTCTTTTCAATAGTCTGAAATATGGTCGAAATAATTTAATGAATTATTACGAATTATTCAATCAATTTATGCAACAAATATTGGAATTTTAACTCTTATCATGAGCTCCTAAAGAGTTTTATATCAAAAGTTACTATTGTATTTCAAAAATAAAATGTAGGAGAAATCTCTGAAATTGCAGCGTATCTTTATATAATTTTTCACTTTCTCAGAAATATATTTATCCTTTTTCAATGAAAATTGGATTTTAAATTATTGATAGTCTTGATTGCCCAATTCAAAATGGATTTGATTACTTAAAGAAAACTCGCATTCTGTTTATAAAAATTTCTACTGATTCAACTTAAAGTTGAATCATTAGTATAGGAGAATACTTTCGAATATTTTTTTTAATTTAATAAACTCATTTTTAAAACCTTTAAATACGATACTACTTTAAAGGTGTCTGTGTAAAGTATTGTAATATGTCATCAAGTTCCCAACAGTTAAGTTTTATTTTATGTAAATTTGAGTATTTTTTGAGGAAAATGTACTTCCTGATTGAATTAAACTATTAGTTATACTTTCTGAAATAAGAAAAGTCTACAATTCTTCAAGAATCTTAAGGAAGTTAATAATGTGAATATAAGAAATGGGTGTCTAAAAGACTGTTTCTTTGGGAAACAGTTTCATTTTAAATAGCTGAATAATGACATATCATATTTAAAAATAAAGAAATTCTTCAGTGCATTAAATAAATTTTCATTTCATAAGAAAAAATCTTTCTAATAGCTTGAAGAGTATGTAATTATTTATTAGCAGAAATATTTCTTTAATTTACGAAACTTTAATTTAAATTACGAAAATATACTAAAATAATTTAAAATGAAAAATATTAAACTATTATTTCATCTAGACATACATGTATCAATAGTATTGAAAATTGTGAAATAAATTTAAAATTTGAATAAAAGTTAAATATAGTAAGAATTACATTCAAAGAATACAAAAAATAAGGAAAATCCTTCGGCAATTCTGTTTCTTTTCTGTCAGTTTCATATTAAAACTCAGTTGCAACTGTCAAATTAATTGCTCCCTTTTGTCAGTTGCTGACTCAGTTTATATTGCACAGAAAATACTTTTGTAATTCTTCAAAAATAATTATAAAAGTAATGCTCTTATATTTTAATCTTTTCAGGGTTATTACTTATAAATGTTTATATAAGCAATTAAATTAAAGGAAAAAATTAAATATTGGATCATTCCTTTTCATGAAATTTTAAAACTAATTTCATAAATAAAACAATATTTTTCAGATTTCAAAATTCAATCAAATTGTTTTGATTATAATATAGTGCTTGTCATAATGACATTAGAAATTGATAATACTAAAATTCTTCAATTATTTAAATAATATTTTCCTTCCAGATTTATTTTAATACCATACTATTGAGAATTAGTTGACACATAGTTAATTATAATTAACTAAATAAAACTAAATTATAAACAATTAATAAATATTAATATTCGGCAATCCTTATATTACGGAAATTGCAGACACTAAACGAATATATAAAACTTTTCAATATATAAATTCTATATATTTAATTTGTTTAATTTCTAATAATTGTGCTGAACTGTGCTGTTTCTGAAAAGGATTTGTAATATTGACGTAATAGTCATAAATTATAATAATACATTTTAATATAGCTTGACTTTTCTATAACAAATTTTCCGCTTTGAATTTAAACAGATCATTGAAACAAATATGTACCAACACTTTAAAGAATGAATTATCTTTAAAAATGAGCATGCAAGGAAACTCTATATCTCAAAATCCTAAGATTTAACAATGGTAACATTATCAGAATTTCAGCAAATAATGACATCATTCAGATAAAATGAATTCTTTTTTAAATAAAGTTTTCTGAATATTACAATGAAAAGACTAGTAAACTGATGAGATGTTATTGACGACAATAAATTTCAACATTAATTATTCTTATGTTTATAAAAAATTAATTATTATCTTTTATAATTCTATGAAGTGTTTGGCATTATGCAAAAGTATAATTTCATGTTTATTTTCTACCAGATACAAACTATAGGAAATTATAATTTAAAATATATAAAAAATATTTTCATATTATAAAAGGTTTACATGCATTTATTTATAAAGCAATGCAATTGTCAATACAATGTAAAACTATGTTAAAACCTTCATCATAGAAATTTTGAGAAAAATATTGAAATAACAGTGTACATTTTTAAAAGTAATTAGAATATACTTAGAAGGATAATAAAAATAACAAAGTGGCCCACATAAATTAATTTCGCTTTGTAACTATTAAAGAATTAGTTTCACTAATCAATGAGTTAAACAAATGAAATAAAATAAAATTTGATTAATACCTTCAAAATGCATTTAAAATTGTGCATGCTGTTCTAATTAAATGATTTTTTATTTAAAAATATTCTTATTAAATAATGATCAGACATGTAATTTTTTTTTCATTTGTGTAAAATAATTAACAGTGAGTTGATTATATTTTTATTCTTATAATATACAAATAAAAATAAATATTGCATCAAAATAATAGCATCTCTAAGATTATATTATGACCTGTAAAGCTAAGTATTTTGCTTTCTTAATAAAAAAAAGCTTCCTATCGGACTTTAAACAGAATATCGAACATATATGCACAAATAGTTTCTCACAGAAGAAAAAAACATTCCTGGAAAAAATAATAACCCTAACTAAAGCGAAACATTCAAATTAAGTTCGCATACCAGCTGTTCAAAAACCAACAGCACCAATCAATGGATCGAAACACATTTGAAATAAATCACGATTTGAATGGTTCCATCAAAAAATGCTTAGTTTAAATCCGTAGAATGAAGGAAAAGAGATTAAAGAAAAAGAATCGCGAGAGATCTTTAAACCGAATTCCAGTATCATTCCTGATTTTCATTTCTCCAAAAGCCAAAAATTCAGAAAGCGTCTGAATCATTAGCATTAGTGCTCTTATAAATGACTTTGGATTTTTCCAAGTCGGATCAAACTTTAGTTTAAAGAGGAAGTATATTTTTTTCCATTCCTTCAACTACATTTTTCATTAAAGACGAAAGAAACTGATGTTCTAAGGTAATTTATTTGCGGAACTGCGATATGAAGAAAAACCGATTCGGAGATATCGTTACTTATCTATATACAAAATTATCCTTTTGCGTTATATAGAGAAGATGTGGAACACAGACGTATCGAGATTTTGAGCTAAATTTTTAAAAGATGAGGATTAAGTGGGAGAAACTTGTCTATTTCAAATGCCTTTAACATTTAAATTCACAAAATGTTATAATCGATGTATTTTTCTTTATTCTCAAAAATCATTTCCATGTCATGTAGTTTTTTTCCTTCACATTTAGAAACTCTAACCGTTATTTTTCTTTAAAGAAAATAGATCATTTTACTATGTAATAAAATTCCATCGTATGTTACAAATTTAAACATCGATTATATTTCACTTTAGCAGTTTATTGAATTCTCTATGTTTTTTCTTCTCTTTTAGTGTATTCTTTCAAGACGACGAATTCATATTTTATGTGTCTTCTGTTTCATTTATTTTTTGTATCATATATTTAAATAAAACGCTTCATTTTACTGATTCGTTAAAATAAGATTTTAAATTATTTATTTCTCAATTTCACTTTTGTGTAAATTTAAATTTAACTGAGCTTTTCATTTATTCATATCTTTATTTTATGTAGAGCTTTTAGAATTCTATAATAGCTGAAGTAATAGAGTAAAGAAATTCATTTTAAGTAATTCCAATTTATTATTATAAAGTTTGACGAATTATTTTAATTCGACTGAAATTTTTCATGATGTTTCCTGAAGAAAAGGCCACTTTCGCATAAATATTTGATTTAAAAATTTTCTGTAAAATGAAATATTTATAATGATCACTGTTTAATAGTGGAACGAAAATAGCTCCTGATTCAACTTTTTCGTGAGATGGAAGTTTAGAGAGTTGAATTCAAAATCAAATTATTCAAAAAAGATTCCTATCTGCCTATTGATTTTTTTAAAAAAATCTTTATATAAGTACAATGTTTGCTAATAAGTTCAAATATTTTAAACAGGACAAGGCCTTCTTTATTTTCACTAAGTACAATAACAGCACATTTTAATTCAACGCTGCAATAGTAAAAGAAAAACAAATTTGTCCTTGAGAATCTAAGATTCAGCATTAAGAAACTGACTTTCGAACAACGGATAAGACACTTGTTGGAGTAAGCAATAATATTTCTCCTCTTCATCATCTATTTATTCAAATAATTCTTTTCGTTATAGGTGAGTTAAAGCCTATTAAGTTTCTTATTATATTTAACCAACTATTGTTTTTGAATTTTTTGGACACTAAATGTTAATTTTTTTTAATAGTCAGTTAGCAAGAAATGGTTTAATTCATTTAACCTACGTCAATAACAGAAACTTATGTTTGCAATAACTTCAGGATCGAATTAATGTCATAAACTTAAATTTGTATTAATCGCCAATAGGGCAGAGAATTTCATTATTAATTGATTGCTAAGGATGATTTAAAAAGCAGGCAATTAAAAATAATTAAAATCAATTCCTACTTAGGAAAAAAAATAAAATTTTATTTTAGTTATTTTTTATTAAATAATTTCAATTAATATAAAACTTTTAACAAAACGTTATTGATTTTTCAAAGAATTGAAATAGCATTCTTCACCTTTGCGTGAAAAATACTGAAATTTTCGCATTTTACCGATTCAGCTACTGCCTGTTGATTTCAATTTTCATTACGAACTTCTAAATCTCTATTTAAAGTATTAAATATTAATTAAATTTAATAAATAAAAAAATATTTGAAAAAATCTTATTTACATCAAATGTTTTTCATTACATTAAAAAAAATGTATGGGAATTTGTGTGGATGAATAAAAAGTATTTTATTAACAGCTGAAAACTTGAACAAGATATATAACTAAATAAACATAGTGAGAGTGTCATCTAATTGTAGGAAATGAAAAATGTAGCATTCTTGACGCTCTATCATTTATTTAACCGACACAGTCTACCCAGGTATGCGCACACCACCGTAGGGTTCTTGCGCAAAATTCAAATTATATTCTTGGAATTTTACAGATTGATGCTTCTGGAATAAATATTTTACTTAAAATAGTATATTTAAGTATTTGGAAAAATTGAGTTATTAGCGTTCACATCCAATTTATATTAATTCACAACGCTAATTCTTAATATTATTTAAAATCTGATATTTTATAATTTGAAAATTCTGTTTATGATATTACATTATTTTAAATATAATGTGATCATACAATTATTATTTAAAATTTACTATGATCATACAATTATCATTTTAAATTTAATATGATCATACAGTTATCATTTTCAATTTATATTAATGTAAATATTTACATATTATATTCTATCTTAAGAAATCGTTTTCAGAATTGTTAAGGAACATTTAATTAAGTAATTTTTTTAATTTTGGTCCATTATATATGATATAAGCAAAAGTTATAAATATATGTTTAGTCAAATTTTATAATTATGTTAATATAAAAAGATGTATTCAAATCAAATTTCGCTGTACTTAGAAATATTTGATTTAATTTAGCTCATAAAATTTTAAAAATACCTTGGCCACATTCTGCTGCCTTTTATTCATGGCAAGAAGAGTAGCTGCCGCAGATTGATGGTCAGCTAAATCCACGAAGCAGTACGGGTCATTGCCAGGCTGAAATAGAAAATGAAATATGTATTAATTCTTTGAATAAATAAAATTTCTTTTAGAAAACAATACCTTCAATATTGTTACATTTTTAAATTATAATTTCGTGATAACACCATCTATTTTCCAGGAAGAAAATTTGTGGATTATTTTCAGTTTTAACCAAATGCTTCATATAACAATGAAGTAAAACCTATCTTTTGAGCATCAGAAGTATAATAAAGTAAACTTAAGCCTAAGCGAATTATTTCAGAACTGTATGTAATGTTTGAAATATATTTGTTAGTTAAGCCTAGAAAATGTCAGTATGTGTTTGATTTATTTACTTGTTTGAGATTAAAATGCATAACTTTTAATCATATTATTTGATCACGGAATTTGAATTGTGTGAATATATTTCGCCAAAATATTAGTTTCCATTTACAAAAGTAAGAATAAAGCTGCTTGTGTTTCCTCTATACTAAACGACATATCATTATAAACCGTGTATTTTCTCACATAAAGTCACTTTTATTTTAACCAAACCTTTGATCAAAGTGAAGCTTCATTTCATGACACTCGTTAATAGGATCCTCTCAACCAGATGTTCTTAAATATTTTATTGGCTGAAGTTTCATATTTTTAGCTTATATCATCGGAAGACGTGATAAAATACGTCATATCTCGTTGAATCATCAAAGTAATAGAAACTCCATCAGCCATCTGTTTTGGTAATTTCATATGTATGTTGTCGAATGTCATATAAATTATTGCTTTGTATTTTTCTGGTTAAATTGGAGAACAAAGTATCACGGTAAATGCTTGCTGTTCCGCGCAGAAAGATGAATGTATCTAAAATTATCTCCATTAGTACGAAACAAAGGATAGCTCAGAAACTAGAGATATAAAAATGATCAAAATTATCCGAAGTATATATATCTTTAAGACAATAATACAAAAAAATTATATAAGAAGAAAAAAATTATATAAGAAAAAATAGAAATAGGCAGTAAGAAATTTAAAGTATGAATGTCTTTTTTAATATAATTTTTTAATTGTGCATATACTATACTGACCAATGATGTACCAATGAGTATTTCAATAATACTGGGGAAAAGTTTTATTTTGCCTCATTTTTATTGTGTTTTCTTAATGGTTCCAATAAAAGATAACCGATTTGGATTTGGTCAAATGCTCGGATGGGACTTGAAATTCCCTTCGAGATTATTTATAACAAAAACTACATGAAATATTTCATGAAGCAAATTTAGTTTTAATAAAAATAGGAGTTTTTACTAATGGCACTTGCCTATGGACAAGCCCCCTGCTGATAAAGCAACAGATTTCAGCCGAAAAGAGCGCCTTTTATTTTTTAAGTAACGCCAACTAAGGCCAAGAGTACGACTTAGCTACACACTCACCACATTTCCTTGTACAGCCTCTTTTTACAGGGGGGGGGGGCACAGTCACGCATCTCAAGAACACCCATGCCCAAACCTGGACTCGAGCCCAGGACTTCCAGAACACGACGAAGATGCGCTACCTCTGTGCCAGAAAGCCGGCAAAAAATATGAGTAAACACCTTAATGTAAAAAAATATTGGTACAATTTACCAATCAATTTCCGGGAATAAGTACCAATTTCCTTATCAAATATGTCTCTTAAGTCATAGATTGTCTTTCAATCGTGATGTTTCCCAAATGGTGGCTGGATGTTGGTGGACAAGCATCCTAAAGTCCTTATGTGTCAAAATGAAACAATTCACAGAAATACCGGTTTTCGGCTGCTTCTTTTGGTTTACTTCGGGATCGATGCAAGGTGTACTCTCCAATAACGCTTGACTAATAACGCGACGTGTTATTAATTGAAGTGCTTTGCGTCGTTGTGACCCGCCCTGACGGGACTCGCGACGGCAGGACCATTCGCAGGGGTCGGTAATCTTTGGTAATTTCGGGAGAAATCGGCGAACGTTTTCAATATTCGGGTTCCCACCCCATCTAATTACATATATTCCAGTTGTTCAGCCAGTCGCCGAATGCTGGATCCAAAATATCACTCTGTTATTGGCGGATAAACTTTCTCTTAACAGGCGTGGATTTTCACTTCAAGAGTCGCAATTCGCTGGAGCACACAAGCCTGGGAAGTTTTGAACCATAAGTTTTAGATACATAATCAAGTGAAGGCCTTGAGTTTAACGGGCATTGAAGCAGGGAGGAATAAATGGAGTAACAATTCGCCCGATTATCCGCGCTCGCCTCTACTCTTAATGGTATGTTCCTTCAATTAAGTTCTCCCGCGTTTCTATAGCTAGGGGCAAAGAACATTATAGCTTGGAAATGCTAATGCCCATGTTGGACTCCTGCGAGAGAAATTAAACCAATAGCTTGTTCGGACGTAGATTTATAGTGAAGTATTTTCTACTTAATATCTGGCTAGAGTCGAGAATCGTGTTCGCACTTTTAACTACAATTACCTTTCACCTTAACGGCTGGACTCCCATGTAATAAATAAAAGTCGTTACTGCAACCGTACTGTAAAAGAGAAAGACTATAAACATCGGAATAAGGGATTGTGTTTATTTGGAATACATATTCCGTGTAACTGATTTAAAATCATTTCCACACCGTAACACTGAATCATTCGATCTTTCCTCAGAGAAATCGTTTACTTTGGCAGAACCTTTATTTAAAATATTTATTAAAGATTTCCTAGCAATTCGGGGCATTTATCAATAGATCATTGCGTGGAACATTGCTGGTGGCAATTATTTTAAATTGTTATGTCCTCTTCGGTTCTTTTAATAAGTTTTCGCTTTGGTAACTGGATTTTGGCAAATTACAATCTCTTTGGAATATTTATCAACTGTTTTAACCAAGGAAATTATATTTATCTATCCCATTATAATTCTGATTTTTTTTCTCTTGGAATCGAAAAAGAAATCTACTTATTATTAATTATGTAATAATAAATTAAAATAGAAAAATAAAGAATATTAGAACCTTGACAATTATTTCTAACCATTTGATCAATTATAAAATTATATTCCATATTTAAAATTAAAATTGTACATTTATGCTAACAGGACGCTGAAATTCAAATAAATATTGTAGTGCATATAACGGAAAACTAAATGGATTTTTATTACAAACTTGTTAAGTTATAGTTTAAAATTCAGGTTTTATTTAAAGGGACAGTGAACTCTATTAAGAAATTTTGCGAATTATCTCTAAGGGTTATGAAATTTTATGGATATGTGTTAAAATATAAATACAAATTTCTTTAAAAATAGTTTTTAAACAAAATATATTAATTAAAAAATTAAAATATACGTAATTTTTTAAAAATTCAAAATATTGCAGGCGACTTTAAATTTTTCAATATTTTTTTCTTATTACCCAATATAAATTTACTTACGGCAAAACTACATATAATTTTGTAATTTTAATAAAATGCTAATTTTTAGAAATATTTTCGTGCATGTTTACTGAATTTTCATAGGAATTTTATTTTTACCGAACTAAAATTGACTTTTAACTGTCTAATAAAAATTGGAATATAAAATAGATTCACTACACTCTTTTAATGTTTAACGGAAATCTTTTTATCAATTCTATTTAATTTCTTCAAAAATTAAGACACCTGGAAAATTTCACAGATATTTAAAACTATTAAAAATACCACTTTGATAAGAGCCGTCAGGTTTACTTTATTCCTCTAAGTTTTCAAAACATTTATTTTACTGAACACTACACTTTACAACGCCACTCTTTAGTTTAATATGAACATGTAATTTCGTGATAAAACAATAAAAATAAAATGTAACGTTTTCTTCCCTTTCTGTTTATTTTAAAGTCCACTGTCCTCTTAAAACTTTTATTGAAGGAATCTAGTCATTATTTTTATGTTAAACTTTATTTATTTTTATATATTTGTAGTTAAATTTAGCCTATATAGAGACAGTGTATCGTGTTACAAAAATGGAAGCATAATCACACAAACAGGGAATATTACTCATTAATTATGCAGTTCAAATCCTGTTGCATGTAAAAACACTATACGAATTCAATTCGGTTTTTCAAAGTACGACAATATCCGTTGCATACTTGAAAGGAAAACTAAAATTTCAAATTCTTCATTTTATTTAAAAAGAATGTGAGCATCTAAAAAAATTCAGTTTTTCATTGCGACTCTGGAATGTTCTATATTTATCTTTTAAGTTTATCCAAACATTTTATTTTGCTGTTTAATTAAATAAAAATAATAAGCACTTAACTTTAATGCTAATGCGTTGAAAATTGCCGAATAAAATCATTTTAGTAATAATAACATATATTAAACACGATTACTGAAATTAGTGAGATTTTAAAATCAAACATTTACGAATTATTACGAATAAAGTTGAATATGATAGCATTATTCAGTTTTTCAAAATAAATTACACATTTTAAGATGAAGTTCAAAAATTTGAACCAAAAATCTATCAAATGTCAGTTACATTTTAAGGGCATCACTAAATTCATTTAAATCCGATGCCTATATATTCCGAATGAATTCAAGAAAATATTACACATATTTCCCAGACTAGAACTTATTTTTGCAATATACTTAATGTAGGTAATAACCATTAGAATTTACCTCGACATTAACATATCATTTCTCTGTGCTAAAGCCATGTAATAACCTACTTGAGCCTAATTTTTCCTAGTTGAGTGTACTTTTTTCTTTTTCAGATCATCCTCCGCCATAAATTCAAAATACATAATAAGAAAGCAGAGAGTCTGAAACGAAAACCGTCTATGCTTTTAAACATTATTCAAAAATAGGGTTAAACTTGCACAAACAACATTTAGGCATATCTCATGAATTATGTCCGTGACTTTATACCCCCTTGTCATTATAACAAGAAAGATAAAAATGCAATGGAAACGCTACAGACATAAAAGGAGATTTTATAAAAACAAAAATAGCTCTCTACCATATCCATACCACTTCGCTTCAGCACATTATTTCACCTTATTATTCAGCATTTATTCGGAGTACTTCGTTCTGTCAGAAAAATGCAAAGATAAATTCCCCTCTTCCATAATAAGTAACATTCTCAGGGTCCTTTCTCACCTGTTTCCTTCATACATATATGCATTATCATGTATGCATTAACGAGCGCCAGAGGAGTCAACCATTTTTTTCACTGATATAAATTAAATTAAGTCTTCTTTTAGTTACAAAACTGAGTACTGTTCGCGCAACCGACAGAGAAACTATTATAATTTACAAAGCATGAGTTAAATTTGAAGGGAAAGGACATTATAATCAATTCATCATTAAACCCTTTCACTGAGGCCCTTAATAAAATAAAACGTTTCAAGTGTTGCTATAAATGTTAGCTTAAATTTGCATCAAGGAATGTTCTGGTTAAAGGCAACAGTAAAAACCTAATTTAATTAGGCGATTGCAGTGACAAATTACAAATTCGTATAATGGTGCGCACTTGAATTCGTAATAGCATCATGTCAGAAAATTACCAGCTATAAATGTGCAAGCACGAGAAACTGTGAAGTGGATTTTGCTGAATAGGTGCATTATAAATAAGATGAAAAATTATGAGCCGAAGATAGGGTAGTAAAATAAAATCTTTTCTGAAATGTATCATTTATTCATTCGCACTAATTTAATCAAATTTAAAATACAAGCTTTCTTTTTTAACCCTTCCCTAATCAAAACTGATTTCTAACAGTTCAGCAAGGAAGCTTTTTCGTTAGTTATTATCTTTATTAGCACACAGATGTTCTCAAATACTGCTTTATGTCTACAATAGTTGAAATGTAATATAACATTATGTAATACTGAATAATAATTGTTGATTATTGTGCAGCACGTTGGACCATATAAGTTCTTGAATTAGAAACCTATTCTGAACCTTCCTTGACATTAACGTTGGAAGATGCGGCTGTTGTTGATGATTGCCAATACAACTTTTTATTCAATGCTTATAGCTGGATAGATGTTGAACGTAAAGTTGGATGAATCTTTTATCATTTTCTCGTAAATTTCATCAGAATAGGGTCAATTCATATGATTGCATAAATATATCTTACATGTAACTCTTGTAAACCATACAGCATCTAAATTCAAATTATTTTTGTACAAAGGTTCGACATACAAATATTTGAAATAAATAATGAAGTTTATTAGGGCCATTAAAGACAATACTTTCAGTGTTACAGAAAGGCATATTTTGTTTCGAAAATACTCTATTAAATAAACAAGTTAACGTTTATTTCTGATACAGGGCCTACTTTGCAATACTTAAAACGACATATCACTGTTTAGTTTCAAATTTGACTCCTAGTGAACATAGGTAATTCGATATTTAACAGGAGACTCCATTACTTTCATAAACATTATTAATTTCTTGTGTTGAAGGCCTTATAAATATTTTTAAAAAGTTTTAAATGCCTATTTTAACCCTTTGCACTCCGATGGTGCCTCTGAATCACCATTCAAGATTGTGCCTCATTTTGACGTTTTATTTATTTATTTTTCAAATTTAATTGTTAAAAATATCTACGTAAAGGTTAAGAGATGTCAATTAATTTTTCAAAAAAATTCGACTTAAAAGAATTATGCATATTTATTTTTCATTGCAATAAACAAATCTTTGTATTAGATGAATAATTTTGCATCTAATTATTTTTTTGGAGTGCAAAAGGTTAAAGTGTTTTAAAGCATTAATGACAAATATTTCTAAAATTCTAACGCAACAACTGAATCTGATCAAATCTGAATAGCATTGGATCTCGATTAGCTCAATTTGTATAATATTAGGTACATAACTAATATAAGGGAAATAATCGTATTTCTTTTAAGTGTTTAATTTTTTGAAATTCGCTTCTATTCATTTCTAAACCTCGAAATTTTTCCAGCTTACTAATGAATTAAATAGCCGACCTAATCACTAACTTTTTATGTAATAGAATTTTGAAACAAATATTTCATAAAACTATCCATATTTAAATTGAAAGAAATTTTTGAGTTTCCATTAGGTATCCCTTGAAATCACTGCCCTTGAAAAGTTAACTGTTAATATATATATATATATATATATATATATATATATATATATATATAGTAGTCGTAAAATTATATAGATACAAATTATAGATATATATATATAGATAGATACAATTTTTTATTAAAAAAATTATTATTTACTATCATCTTTGTTGGCTGCATACATATTAATTGGTAATCACATTCAAGTCGAAGATGTGACCGCATTGTCTTTGATAATATTTGTATTCGAAGAGTTTTATTCAATGATTGAATGATTTAAAAATTAAAATGACATTTCCCGTTTCTCATTTTTCACCATGACATGGATTTATTTGGGACAGAATATGTATTCCACTATCATCAAATTTTTTCGAGGTAATTATGTTTCAAAGACGAATATGGAAACTAAAAAAATAATTAAAACAATGAAACTAAGAAATAACATGAAACTAATTTAGTGCATATTAGAATCATCAGATTATTATTTTATTCACAGCAACGATGGGATTAAATATTAAAAATACTTAATACTGTAAACAAATGTATCATCTTAGAAATAATTATGACACCTCAATGTGCCCGCATCTTAGAAAAGATTCCGACACCTAAGTGTTCAATTTAACTCCCTTGTCTAAAAAGATGTTCGGATCTTTCAAACCGTCACTTGCAATACAGCTTTCAATTGAATTGACGAATGGTCATGCAATTCCTTCTAATTATTTCCACGAAACCTACCCACAATTTTGTTAGGCTCATGTGATTAAAGAGCCTTCAAATCAGAATTTATAATTAGAAACGAATAATTTATAGTCACTTAAAGTAATTAAAGTAGTCCATTTCATGAGTTAATTGAATCTTCTTCCCAAAGGCTCTCAGCGTTTTGAATACAATCTGCATGCTTGAAATAAAATGATGTAATGACATTATCTATTGTTTATCTATGTGTAAAATATTACTAATTCTGATATTATAATATATAACGTATGCTCATTATTTTTTATTTAACAACTGTGAAAGTTAATATTTTCAATTCCCAAATAATTATATTTCAAATTATTATAGCAATATTATAGAAAAGGTCACAATAATAATTAAAATTCTGTATTAAGTATAACGAAATAAAATTTTATGTCAGATATTAGAATATTAATTCAGTGTTAACCATAAATGACTGCGTTGCTTCACAATATTTCGATTACTTTTAATTTAAATATAAATTTGAAAATTTAAAAAAAACCATGTATTGTTAATGCTTTTGAATTAGAGATTGTATAACATAAAATCTCATAAATCTACGGGGGTGTTAAGAAAAATAACATGTCATTAAACTAATATGAATAAAGTAATAAGAATAAATGAATAATCGCATTGGATAAAAATTATAGGAAACAATTCACATTCATATAAATTTAGGTATATATGAAGGGAGTCTACTGACGATGCTCCCATAAATATTTGTAACCCTTTATAGATAGGCATATATACTCAGTTAAAATAAAAATCAGAATAAAGTAGACAATTATATTTTGTTTAAATCCGCGAGTACATTTTAAAAAAGTATGATTTTCAAATATGTATACTACCACCCCATTTTTATATTAAATAAAATATTCATGAACACTGATATCTTAAACAAATTTTTTTTTGCTTGATCAAGTTATAAAGCTTAGAAAATTTCTAATTTAGATCTTTTCAATGATACCTTGATTGATACTTAAACTTGGAAATAACTTCAATACCGTCTTACTGATGCAAATTGCTTCTTTGAGGAAGCCGTTGATAGGTATAAAATAAGGAAATTCTTAGTTTTGTAACTCGATCAGTTAGACTACAGAAGACTGAAACCTGGTTTTAAAATGTTAATGTATTTTGACTAGTTTACTAAATATATCTAAAAGAACTGCGTGATTGCATCAAGATTTAAACTTCAAAATTTTTCAGCAGCATATTTATTCTATCATTTAATCAAATAACATAAAGCATAATTCTTTGTAAAATTTAGATCATTTTTTTCAATTAGAAATACATATCTAGTTCTTATGGTTTACAATGAGCTAATTAGTAATACATTGCGTAATGAAATGTTTTCACTAATTAAATGAAAGGATAAGCGTTGAAATGCAATTTTGTTCAAAGTTTTGCCTTTTATTGTATATAATTGATGAATTCGCAATGATCTGAGGAAATTAAAAAGAAATCATATTTATAACACAATTTATTTTCCACAGTGTTTCATATCACAGATATTTCTCCGCAACAATTCTAAACTTGCAACACAATTGTTTAATTTATGTGTCTAATTACATCTTTAATTATTCAAACAAAATAATTGATTCTGGTTACTTTTCATGTCCACCTATCTATCATCCTTGACATAAGCTTGTTCTCGGCCGCGAATCATTAGACAAATTATTTCAATTGAATGGAGTAATCGATCAACAAGATTAAATAATTCAATCTAAAATTACTAGCATGGTTTATTCTCAGGGCTGATTACTCGCAATTCTCCAGTTTACGAAATATTAATATTTATGTGGTTAATAAAGACATGTAACTGCTCTCGAAGTCTGTGAGATGTGTTGTTGTAGTCATCTATTAAACAATTCTAAGTTGTTAAATATTTCAGTCACATTTTGGGCGTTGGCATATGCTATCCAGAGTTCTCGAGACTTTGAAAAATGTGAGCTGTTCCTAAATATCACTTTAAATTTTATATGAGGAGTGATAATCAGTGTACTCTAAAACTGTACACAACAAAGATAGAAATTGTAGATTAGATTATTAAAATGTAAACAAAATCTTATCTTTTTTAAATAACATTATTGTACAATTCTTTTTATTTTATTGCTTTTATTTTTAATGAAATATCTAATTCCACAGAAATAAAATTAAAGATATTTGCTTTGAAAGCAGATGGATTTTTTAACAATACAAAAACATCTTCATTTAATATTGTAGTGGAATTTAATATTTGTTTCATAATATAAAAGAGCTCCCATTCAACAATTTTGCGTAGATATCACATCAAAGAAAAACAATTTGCAAATAAATATTAATTTCCCTAAATAGATTATTCAAAACCATAATATCTAAAAGGACATTGTATCTAGAGAGCACCAATTCTGCTACAACTAGAACACAAATGAAATGAACTAAATTAGCAAAAATGTTTCATTAAAAATTTTAAGTCAAAAGGGGGAATATATATATATATATTACAATAAATCCGGCCTGAAGACTTTTTCAAGGGTCAACCTCAGGCAGAAATTCAAATTTTTTCCCGATTTTTCAATTTTTTAAATTTCTATTTTAGATTATAAAAACTTATAAAATTATTTTGTTTTGTTTTGTAAGTTTTGGTTTCGTTTTGTGTGATTTAAACTTTTTCTAATATCTTTTTACTTTAAAGATAGTTAATTTTTCTTTTTGTGATACAAATGTTCAAAAACCTCTTTTTCTTGGGATTTTTGAGTCACGAGAGATCTATTTTTTGACTTATTGTCAGACCTCTCACAGAAAAAACCGCTGGTTTAAATCCTTGCCTGAGGGTGACCCTTGAAAAAGTCTTCAGGCCGAATTCATTGTTTTATATATTTTTTTCTCCTTTTGATTTAAAATTTTTAATGAAACCTTTTTACTAATTTAGTGCAACAATTTTACCTTTCTTGAATTACCTAAAATACGTATGAAAAAAATCCATTCCATAGAAAATAAAATATTTCATACATATTAAATACTAAATCGCGTGTTCAATTTTTTATTTGCTTCTCTGAAGAATTTCATTTTAGATATCAGCAATACTAAAACAATAATGTTTAATAGTTTATAAATGCACTATTTTCATTTAATTAACATTTATATTTACATTGATTTAATATATAGAGTCATGAAACTATATATTATTTTTATAATACTTAAAGTAACTACTCGATATTTAATTTCATATTTAAATTAAAAAAATACTATATATTGCTGCTAAAAATCAATTCATTTCTACACAATTTTGTGATTTTCATTACTTGAGAGGACTTTATAGCAAAAATTCGATAAATATTTGTGAATTTTATGTTTAAATTTATATCTAGACTATTGTCTAAATTCTCTGCGAAATTCAAAAGTATCGAACAAATAGTTTACGAAATAGGAAGTTATTTTGGCAGACATATTATCAAGGGATACGCCTTTTTCCAGTGTTTTATTTTATACTTTTACTAGTAAGACACCAATTTTTTAAACTTTAAAACAAAGTAAAATACTTTTCTGGAACTGTTACAACTTACTCAAAAATTGTAACCTTTGATAGTTTAACTTTTCTTTCTGTGTTAATATTTGACCACCATGATCAGATCATTTAAAAAAGAAAATCGGCTTTTTGCAGTTTGCAAAAACATTTATTATTTCCTTTTTAATACAGGTAGATTTGAAAATGTTATAAGTTAACAGAAAGCTATATTATTTTAAAGTGAATAATAAGAGGTGCTGAACACATAAATCATATTTCCCAAATTCAGCACTTAAAAAACCGCTTTGGATATTTTCTCATTAAATTCATTCGTGAAATCTAAATTAAGGACTCTGTTTATGTTTACTGGAACGTCTCAATCTCTTCAGAGAAGAATTTACAAAGCACAGCTATATTCAACAAATTAGATTAGTTTCATCTAAAATAATAGAGATTAAAAAGTTTAAAAGTGTTTAAACACTTTTTTATTTTTATTTTTTTCAAACTGTCTTTTTGATTCATACTTTACTTAAATGGTTTATAATTATTTTTAGGCTTACTAAATAACTGTGTCAAAAATTTAAGAATGGTTGCCTAAATATATTGAATATAAAGAATTAAAATATTTAAAATAAAGAATTTTTATTACATTTTTTTAATGTTTCAGAAATTAAAGTGCAGAAATTGTAAATACGAAAAAAAAGTTCATGAAGCTATTATTTCCTCGTCTGAAAATAGTTTTGTGAAGTTGAGTAAATAAACTTTTAGTGTTTGTATAAGCTAGAAAAATTATAATATTTCTGTGTTTGATTCTATAAACGAATTTTTCCCAGATTGTCTTTTCCTAAATCATGCCTCCGACAAAATTTTATAAATCGAGCACATCTTATTCTAACTGTTTGAATCTCTTTATAAGATTAGAATTATCAACTTAATAAAATTAGGCATGCTTTTTAAACATTGATTAATTTTTTAAAAAGAAATGGAAAGGGAAAAATCGATATTTAAAAAAAAAATAGATTAAAGATTTTTTTTACCGACATTAGTTTAGATATCCAAAATCGGATGTCTAATTCTACATAGTGGCTCTTCAAAATAATTTCGATAAAAAATATTGGAAATATTATGAGATGAAGTATTTGAAAAGTGCTAGTTTTTAAAGAAAACATCGACAACGAAAATAATAAGAATCTGGAATTCAAAACAGTTTGCCTTTAATCACAGCAAAACAAAGCAAAAATATTTTGGAATTAAAGAAAAAAATGTGAGGATATAGAGCCCCCTTAAATCAAAACCACATAATGATATTTCTTAGCGCAGATATTTAATACATCGGATTTTTTTCATACGAAAAATTCTTACTAACTGCATTATTATCTACATATGAATGTGGCAAGAAAAAAATCAAAATATTTTAATGATTTTTTTCTAGAACTAAAGCGCTTCATCATAGAGAAATAAAACCTTTTTATCATAAGAATTAAATTAAAAGTACAAATGTTTTGGTATAAGGCAAAATAATGAGACATTTGTTTTCAATCCTCATTTAATTATGGAATTTTCTTTCCCCCTATAGGTTATTTTATCCGCATATCGATCTTTAATTAGAAAATACTATGTAGAATTTTTATTTTTAAGTATGAATTTCTGATTCTTTTAACATATACATATAAAAATTTTTAAAAATGCATAAAAAATGTATAAATTTTTTTCTCTTCATACTGTAAGATTATATTTCCTTTTAATTACACAAATAAGTTTATATTAAGAAAGAACTAATGAATTATTCAATTTTATATGACAAATGTATTGTTTAAATATTAAGATTTTTTTCGCCTACTATATAAATTGTGAAAAGTAAAAAAAAAAAAAGCTTAACAGAAATATTAACTTTTATGATTTCATTTGAATAAAGCAAATAAAACTTTAATATTTGCATGGACAGGCACTTCTTTTAATTTTTATAAATCTAAGTATTCTCAAAATGTTTCTAATCGAAATGTAATTTTCATTGCAAAATGCTAATATTTTTAAAAAAATAAATTAGAATATCTCTTTCACTGACGCCGTCTAATATGACTACTGATTCTCCTGGATGGATTTTAGCAAGATGATTAATATAATTTAAAACTGCATCTAAGTTTAATCTGGGATAATATTTTTAACTATTATGAGCTTGGAATTGAGGACTTACTCATTCAAAGTTTTAGATCTGGAAATGATGAAAATGATTACTAGTAATTTGTTAATAATTTAAAAAAGAGGAAATTACTTTTTGTTGTTGTTAATAACAAGGAAATAAACATACAATCACATTGAAGTTGCTTTAACCGATATTCTTGGACAAGAGTGACTGAAATTTATATAAAATATTATAATTTATGATTTACATTCTGTGCTAAAAGAAATATCAAAGATAATTTCTTTTGGTTATGTGAAAGTTTTATGATTATAGATATAATATTTTGCTTATATTTCTAAATGTCAATATTATGATGTTTTCAAAACTGTTTTAATTTTCAGCTTTACACTTCATTAAAGTAAAATCCAGCAAAAGGTCACAGGCACAAACATGTCAAATGCCAAGAATTGCATATTTTTGAACCATAAAACAGTCATTTTCAGTGAATTTTATGTATTAGTACCCTTATTTTGCGAGAATAATTTAAAAATAATTATCTAAATATGCTTTTGAAGTAATGAATAATACCTTAACTTTACACGTTCATTTAACTTGACCAGGTTCACTTTTGCATAGACGGTTTTCGTGATTGATTTTTCATTTGCTTTCTTATGTATTAGAGGTTATAATTTTGTTCATATTTAGAATCTTGCCGATGATGGAGTATTTTAATATTTTCAGAACTTAATTATAATTGCTTTTCTACAGCTGAGGCTACTAAGTAGTGATTTCGAAGGTAAATTTCAATAAATTCCACAACATTTATGATAATAATACATAAATCTGATTAAAAATTAGAAAATAGATTGAAACAAAAAACTTTTTAATTCACATATACTTTAATTTTACATTATTAATTCATAAATACTTCATTTTAAAATTATTAATTCATAAATACTTTACTTTTGTATTATTAGACATACATTAGAATTTAACTTTTAGTTCATAATGAAAATGGATTTTTAAATCGTTTTTATTACATTTATTTGCTTTTATTGCATTTGTGCTATATCGGCATGTGTGCTCTATTAAGGTTAAAACATACTTTTTCTAGAAACATTAGTGAAGTTATTCCTTTTATGAATCATCTTTGCATAAAGAAAAATTTTATTTGTCTTTTTAAATGGCATCACTTATTCACGATAAACATAGAATTTCTATGAAGAGATCTTTTTCTTCATTTATTTATCGCAATAAAGAAAAGAAAGTTAAGTTTCTTTTCTTTATTCCGGTAATCAAGAGGAAATTATTGTATTATGCTGTGGGAAAAGTATTTGAGGCTGAATAATGCTCATCCTGAATTAATGTTTCATTCTTAATACTTTGACCTTTCTTTTGTGCTAACGTCTTTGTAAAACTCTATTCACAATGTATAAAGATTGGTTCAAGGTGAATGTTAGGAAATGAAAATCTTAAGAAAGAGGTTTTTTTCTGAAATGTCACGAACTTCTTACATCGTCATGCTCATATGGAAACAGTTTATTATCAGAAAAAATTCATTTTTTGCAAATATTTTTGTCAGATATTTTAGAGAACTTAAGTTTCTTACCCTAGCAAATTCACCTAATTAAAGAAATGCTCTGAATTTTATATGCATTAACAACATATAATGAAAATATTAGTCATATTTATGGTATTCATTTGGTTTTTAGTTTCAAATGTTTAGAAATATTTTAGCAAAAATATGGAAACAACAAGAAGAAATTTTAAATTTTTTTACCAAAGATTTAAAACAAGTATAACAGTACTTTTAATTTTATGTTTTGAAAAGTTTCATAATGGTTAATTCAATTAGGTTTTACCAACAATTAATTAATATTTTCTTAAAACTAGAAATGCTTTTCAGAAATTTACTTTTGAACAAATATTTTTTATATAACTCATGAAAGTGTTGAAAACTTTTCCTTATATGTATCTTGTGAGGTACAGAGATCCTCAGCATGACAAATTTGATTCAAAGGAAATAGTAATTTGTAAAGAATGTATAATTTAAAACTAAAAACAATTCATAACTTAAGTGCTTCTACGGCAATATTCTACATCATATACATTTTCTACCATAATATCTACCCCTCACACACAATATTTATAATGTTTGCATAACCTAAATGAATTAACAGAAAGGCCTACTTCATAAACTCAGTGTTTATTACCATTTTCTCCCACGCAGATTCAAGAAAGCGATACTTTCTGTAATATAATATTCTCCGCGGAGGTAGACAAAGTTTGTTCAGATAGAGTATACAGTTTAAAATATATCCTTAAATTCTGAGCTAGGCGAAGCAAAGGACGGGAGTATAAAATTGAGCAGGGTAGAGTTTTGTAACCGTCACCACACAGAATATTCTGTGGACTTCGATTCCAGTGCATAAACTAACGTTTTTGGCATACAAACTACTAAGATTTTCGCAGGTTTCACAGGCTGTCTACCAGAAAGGAATAAGAAATGCGGTGCACGCAGAAAAAAAAAAACGAACTATGGGATACACAGGACGTAAGGTATCTTAAAACTTGGAGGGGAAAAAAGAAAAAAAAATGCCTATGCGTGCCGCGTAGCCTGTGAAAAATCTAGAGTAATATATGTTAATGAAGTTAAGCCTAAACTTAAGTTTAAAGAAACGTATTTTAAAATACTTTCGTTTGAGCAATAGAATTTTTGTCTTCTTCTCCTTATAAAGTAAGCTAAGGAAAATGTTCTCATGAGAGAAAAATATACAACAATGTTCTTGTACTAAAAAGCGCCATGAAAATTATTATTTTACAAACTGAAGCTTTTTTTTCTTCTTTGAAAGTTTATTTTGTGATTAATTTTAAGCTAAGCTGTCCTTTAAAAACCAACATATATGATTGCAATTAGATATACGATAAGTTTAAAAAATTTTAACACTTTCTAGTAAATTAATTACTACAAATATCGGTAAAAGTATAATTACCAAAAATTGCTATACGTAATCTTTTTTTAAAAAAAATAATGTATTGATGGAATTAAGCTTTTTTATTTAAAATAAATATGAATTTTTTAAGATTCATATAAGAATAATAAGTGTTAAATTAATTCATTATTCTCCATAAATATTGATGTATAACCATATAAAAATTATAAAAATGGTAGTTGATCTTTACAGATTATCAACCAGGTAATTACTGTTTAATTTGAGCTAGAACGTACGAAATCTTTTGAGCGAAATTTTATTACGTGTTACATGATTGAAAATATAGGAGTTAAGGGTTAGGATAGATATCACAAATTAATTTATAACTTCACGCAGCGGCAAATGTGAGGAAAGTTTCTGTTTCTCATCTATTATGAGATTTGTTCCTGAAAAGACAAATATTTTTAAATTTGCAAGACAAAGCATAGTACTGCAATTAAAATGAGAAAAACAAGGGCATCTGTAATAGGTGCATGTATTCGTACTATCTAATAAAAAAATGTTTGAATATACATCTTGGGGCTCAGCTGTTTGACAATATTTTTTTCTTTGTTATATGATACCCCATCAGTATTTGGATGAAAATTTGATTGACGTGAAATTTAAAATGTGATTAGTTTTAGTAAAATTTAATTTATGTTTGCAGCTTAAAATAGAATCCTGTGTTAAAATTAAAAATGAAACTTTCATCAATTTTTTCTAAAGCAACAAGTTATTTTCAAGAAAGTGAGCTAAATATTAATGATGTATTTGATGTTGGATTAGAATAGATGTCAGTCTTTATTTATAATCCATGGTCATCAAAAATATAGAAAGGAATTCATTACCAGATATTTCCTTTTTAAAAAAAACAGAAATTTAAATTATATAATCCTTATAAATATTTAAAAATCTTATTTATGTATCATTCACAATACACATTCTATGCTAAAGAGAAAAGTTATATTTGGCAATAGCAGATTTTCCCTTTGTAGAATTATCCTACATAATTATTTTAAGATAATTTAGCAATACATATTTTCTCCCTTTAATGATATTTACAAAAAAAAAAAGAATTTTGAGAATATATCTGTAGTGATTCTGCACTGTGAAATTTTACAACTGAGTCAAACAAAAATCTGTAAGATGTCAAGAAAAATAACTCTACCGTCCTCAGTATTGATTTTTGTTTTGCAAAGTTCGAAAAGAAACACAAGATACGCTATTTTGCTTTGACAGGTGCCTGCGAAAAGAATGTTTTGTCTTCCGTGAAAATTGTCTTTTTTTGTTCGGAACTGATCTATCTGCGAGTGGCAGAACCACATTTGCCAAAACTTCACTGGCAATGTTGATGAGAAATTGATCCCCTTAGATCCACAGAGTGATCGTAAGTTTTTGAATTCGCCTCGTAAAATACTATCGGAATCTTCAAATCTGTTTACCTCACGAAACCCACTCCAGCTGTCCATCTGGTCTTGATCCCATCTCATACTGCAACTCCAACTTCCTATATCACAAAACTATTTTTACAACGGGCAAATTTTTTTTACCAACCCTTTCGACATTTTATATGTGCTTTTGTTTTATTTTCATTCTTTTTCTTTTTTATTATTTAAAAGAAGCAATAGAATGCTAAATCGGCCTGAATCCAGCCTATGTGACAGAAAATGGAACTAATAAAAGAAAGGGGTTCTGGAAGCTCTGAGGATGAACACCCAAGGGAAATTTCGTTTTCGCTCAGAATATTCTGGAATTGTATCGAGATGAAAACGAGACTTGAAGCATGCCTAGTTTAATTTCCAACTTTATGCAAAATTGAAGTAAAAATCAGAGCGGAACTAAGAAGTAAAGCCTGTTCACAGAAATATGTGTGAACTTGTTTCGTGAATGAGATTCAAAGATTTCTGTTGGGGGAAATTTTAAAGTTGTATTGACTATCAATGAGATGAATGCTCGAATACGTAAAAGGAGAGCACTTCCAAGCGGAAATCCTTGAGTGTCAAGATTCCTTACATCTTTCATATAAGGATGCATGTCTCTGTTCCGATTTTACTTTCACATTCTGTTAATTCGAATGCTCTTTTTCTCCACTCTTCATCATGATATGTACTGTCTGTACAATACTGTTGGGGTATATTTTCGAAATAAATACGTTTTGTACTGGCTGAAAATTTGGAATACTCCGATTTTATGTCTCATGTGGTACAATAATATAATGAAAAGAATATAACCGAAAAAATATTTAAAGATAAATGTCATATTCCGTCAGTATAATCACGGTTTTTGCTCTTGTTGGTTGCTTCTGTTCTGTCGTTGTTACCTTTTCTACTATTTCAGGTCAGCTCACTGATTATAAATCAACTATTCATGATGTATTACATAATTTCTTTAGAATGCAGATTGTTCAAAATGAATTCAAATCCTATCAGGTTGAAAGTTCTTCTCTTCAATGAGTTATTAATGCTTTTTATTAAAGTACATGATAGAAACTTATAGAAATACTTTGAAAAATCTTCTTCCTATCATACAAATATTTAAAGTCTATAACAATTTAAGTAAAAATGTCAGTTGATGTCTTCATATAGCTTTAGGATTCTGTCATGTGTTTAATGCTTTCAACCATCAAAAATATTATACTGAAGATATTCTACAAAATTTCTCACATAAACTGTCTTCAGTTTTATTAATTAGATTGCTGTTGTAATTGTACAGCATGTCAGAAAAAGGTTGAATTTAAAATTTATTAATAGTTACCAATTAAATATGCTTATATTCTATTTTTATGACTTCCATACGCAAATTAAAATTTCTTTTGTTATTTTAATATCAGTTCTTTAATTTGAAAGGAAAACATGTTTCAGTTTTTCATATATATTCCTTAGAAATGTTTTATTTCAAATTTTAGTATTGGTTTGAGCTAATAATATTTTCAAACTAGGTAAATTGCTAACATCAGATATATTATATGCGTATTATTGATAATTTAAAGGAATAATATTCAGGTAAGCTAATTGCTCGCACCATAAAGGTTTCATATATAAACACCGATTATTTTTGTATGAAGAAAAATATGAATAACCATCAGTTTAAAATATTTTAAATAAATGTGAAGTATAATGTAACATAAAATTAAAGGAAATACTCTTTCATATTGCAAAAATAATTTAGTTCAAGTTATTTTCAATTTATTTGTGGAATAGGTTGTTCAATCAGGCGTAAAAGTCGTAAATTCTTTAATCAAGCATATTATATATATATATATATATATATATATATATATATATATATATATATATATATATATATATATATATATATATATATATATATATACAACGAAAGGACACAAATGCATTAAATTTACAGAAGCCCATAGACATACATTTCTTGAACTTAATTGTTATTCTTAATTCCAAATCTAAGAATATTCTTTTCAATAAGTTACAAATTTTCCAATATTGAGAGAAAAATATGTCTAAAAAATTAATTAATTTAACAATCATTTTGATTTAACTGGTAGACACATATTAAGAGAAAGATACAGCTCTTTGATTAAAAAAACGAATGTAGATTTATTTGATTTGTAGAGATGTTTAAATCTAGCCTATGATGATTTTGTATTCACACATTTTATAAATTGCATATCTATTCATGACTCTAAATCAAAACCTTTTCTTTAAAATAGGGTTTAGTTTCAAAATATTTAAAAAAAGCTGGAGCATAAAATTACTACATAATATCTCAAGTTCAAATAAACTATTTTGACGCAGCCAACAAATATACACCTAACTTGATTAATAGTATATACAGTTCTTTGATACAAAAATGAAGACAACTGCATTAAATTTGTAGACACGTAAGAATCTAACCCCACAGCCTCTCGTAGGCATGCATATCATGAACAGCGTTTCTGTTCACACTTCCGCAAATAAGTATGTTGCACCTAAGACACACGAGACTCAGTTAACTTTTCGACTAGTAAAGCGAGCTAGGGTATAGCAAACAACTAGGATAGTCTCCGAATTGATGGGGTGTCAACTTCCTAGTCGTATGTACTCCCAATGAACCAAAATAGAACAAAAATACCGGACCCGAGATCCGGCAAAGGACTTTAACAGCTGAACGTGGTCGGCATCTTCAGGACCCGGGCATCAATAATACAACACGTGTCTTCGAAGCTTGAAGATCTGGATATCTGTGGGATTTTATTTCGAGTCCTTCGTGTTCCACTATAAAAAGGCTTTTTTCCTCTCTCTTTATTTTCCTTCGTTTTCTTCATGACCTTATATTCCTTTATCCATCAATTTCGGATTTGTTCGTCCATTACAACTCGTTTCTTATTCGCAATATGTCCCAATTCATTGCCAATGAATGTAACGACGTCTGGTGCTTCGATTTTATCGGTGGAGTCGGATCCTTATGTGTTAAGAGTCATCTAGAAACGGAAAATCGGATGTTGTGAAAGAAGACGAGGCGACTTAGTGCCACAGGCTCTATATTCGATTTTCTTTTATCTTGAGCCACCGACAGATGAAAGAAAATTAAAGGGGAGGGAAATCCATTTTGAGCTTTGGATTTTTTTCTTATCTCATTTAACTTAAATTTCCGGTGGTATCTAAGAAGGTTTTCTCAGAAGAAAAAAAGAGTCAATTTTTTCTGAACATTTCTCAGTTATTTACGGTTTTGAAGATTTTTACGGTTTTCGAGAGATTTTGAGATGGCAAAGTGTCTTTTAGTCTTCATGGGATTTATAAGTTCAGGGGATAAAATATTTTATATTTATTTTTAATTTCTAGCAAGACGCTGGTTGTGACAATTTATTGATTTCATTTGGTCCTTTTTAATATTAATTGAAAATATTAAAACTAAAATCCAATTATGTGACTGCGACTTCTAGTAAGTTAACTCTATATAAGAGAGATAATTATGTTTAACCTATCCTGAAAATAAGTTAATAATTTATCTTATATAATCTTACATTCAATTCAAAATCTCTATCCAATCGAGATAAAAGTTCAACTCCAAATGCTACTATTTATCTTTTTTTATTATGTACAACGCATAAAGTATTATGGAATATTTAAAAAATGTTATTTATGTTACTTATTAATAAAAGCATAGTATTTACCAGGTTTTAAAATATTTGGCCTTTCCCTCATAAACAGTACAGAGGCTGTAACTGTAGAATTCACAGCCTGACACAAATTCTTGTCCACAATACCATAAGGATTTCATTAATCCTAAAAACTGAACGTCTATATAGTTTGACCGTCGTATAGTCCTTCAATAATTTTCTCCCTCCTATAGTATGATTGAATGGGTGTAGTATTGACTATCAGTAAATCTCGTGACCATTTGAAAGAAAGCAAGGCTTTTTATTTGAAAGTATTGAAAAGAAGAAAGCTCCATTTTTATGTTTTCTAAAGACGTTTACAGATTTCTTCAATCTATTCTAAATGTAAAGTGCAGTCGGTTCGTGTAGTTTAAGGACATGTTTGGCTTTATAGGAGCTCTCGTTATATTAAGAAGAATTACAGGGCGTAGTTTTGTAGATTCAAACATGCCTTTAATTTATAAATATTTATACGTAAAATATTAAGGAGATATTTTAGAGCGTAAAATTAAATATTAAGGAGATATTTTACCTATCGCATTGTATATGAGATCGTTATTATTGTTTTGTTTAGGTTAGAATTTCCATTTCATGTTATATCGAAGAGCATTAAGACAAACGTTTATTGTATATGAGTAATAAAAAATTACATTATCATTAAAATATCATAAGTTTGCAATGCTGACATGAATCTGTGTTTTACTATGGCCCAAATAAAAATAGAAATTCAAGTTCATTCTTTTATAGTACAATATTTTTGTATTGCTTTAAAAATATTTTCCTCATGTAATGCATTCGCCTTCAGTATCTTTTAATAATAGTGCAAAAACTATTTTATGATGAGCATAAAAAGTACCCTCCTCATTTTTTTGTTTTATTTCGCTTTGCAAGAAATTTAGATTCAATTTTTTAGAGACTAGTGTCACATCTAGAAAAATTCAAATTATGCATAATTCCCATTTTTTTTATCAAGTTTAAAATACGCGAACCATAAAAAGTTTGAGCATGTCGAAGTTGTTTTCGGGCAAGTTATAATCATGACCAAACAAATGAGATTAGTTAAAAAGCTCTTTCATAAGGTATTTTACTTTTAAAAAGTAATTTATGCTGATTGCAGAGCAAGCGCATATTCCCAACTGTGTCCATCTGCAAATCAGAGACCTTATTAGCATACATAATTAGTTTTCTTTCGAAAGAATCAGTTTGCTTTTGAAATTTAAAAATTACGGACATTCTACAGTTCTTGCTTAGAAGACTTTTCCATTTTCTCGGAATTCTTCATTTTTATCGTAATTCTTAACGTTTGGAATTTAGCGCGATTAATCAGAAGGACTGGGTTTAATTAAAATAAGTTTATTTTTCGCTGTTCGTATTGTAATAGGAAGTTTATAAATATTGTATCAACTTCTGTCAGTGACCTTCAATTCTATAATTTCTTTTGAGAACCAATACTTAAAAAAATAAGTTTTAACTGTTTTTAAAACTAATTACTTTTACCCATCATAGTATGAAAATTTAATTCCTTTTTAAGAACTAAATTTATTTGTTAACTTCTAAAAACAAAATGGTAATTAATATAAAATGTGGTATAATCTATTTTCCCTTTTAATTATTTTAAAATGGGAATCTCTTTAGGAAAACCAAAGTAACACAGGGTTTATACTCATATCTTTATAAATCTTTTGCACTATTACTCAATCTTAATGCAAATTTGTAATTCCGCAAAAAATCGGTCAATAATAAATTATATTGATCCCCGATAAAAACCATTATGTTAGTATAATAATTCAAACCGAAAGCGTTCGTTATTATTAGTGTTCTTAATCTTTCAGATGAGGGAAAATTGTTTCATTGAGCAATTTGAAATTTTGAACAGATTTGAAAATTTGAAAGAATTGATTTAAAAAAATCGTTGAAATCTGAAGAAAAGGTTTGAAAAAGTTCAGAAAGGTCTTATTACTTTCAATGTTTTTTATATCTATTTGAACTCTTATCACTTATAAATTCTATTTGATGGCAAATCTATGTTACATTAAGCAGTCGTCAGAGCTCATAAAATGTGGTCAAGACGCATGCTGTTCAAACCCTACCCATACTCTCCAGATGCTGATTAGTTGCTTACATTAGGCTTCAAGGTTAAATTTACTATCATGTGCTAAAGATACGATGTTTGGGCACTGGTTCTACTTTATTTTATATTATTGACTAAGATTAGTCAGATTTGATTTAAAAAAACCTTATATTTGTTCGGTGCTTAAATTCGAATTGTAGAATGAAGACACTAGAATCATATTCAACAATATACAGAGGTTCAGAATTTTTATATTTGTATCAGCAAGGTCTCATAGCAGAAACTGAAATACTGTTTTGTACTCTTCCGATATCACGTCAAAAAAACATTCATAACAGTAAAGGTTTGAGTAACATATTTATCATCAGAAAAATACTCAGAACTAATGTTTTTTCGAATCAATCTGTGATTTACAGTTAGAATATCACTCTTTTAAACGTCAAAAAACCTCCATATATTTTATTTTGATTCAAAGATATTGTTGAATATGTATAGTAATGATGCATTAATATTTTTGTAAATAACAAACTTTATAAAATTTGAATGATGTGATGACATCAGATGGAACTATTTATTTATAAAAATTGAAACAAATAATATAAGGCGCTTGTTACTTTTTGACAAGATATTTCAAACATGGGAGTTAACAGAAAAGATGCTTACAAAACTTTAAATGATTATTAATTCCCAACTATTTAATGATTATTTAAGAACTTCTAATTCTTCTATAAGCATATTAATCTTTTTCATGATATTTATTAATATCAAGTTCTGTCTCTTCATGTATTATGAAGATAATTTTAATGATGAATACGTGACGGCAACCCTTCGACAACGCATCAAGTAAAATTACATTAAAAATTTAAAGGGCTATTTTAGAAAAGCTTACGTGCATTTATATCTCCAGTAACAAAATACATTAGGAAAAATATGTATTAATGCACTGATTTACAGAAAGCATATTTCTAAAAATATCTTATTCATATCCTCGATAAGATTGACGTTAACGGTTTCCACCAACTCGCTTGAGTGCATTTTTGAACCGTTAAAGTCAGACATTCAATTTTGAAACTTTCCCCCATTAATGTCGTAGCCTGAAAGGAATAAAAACTATCTTTCTACCTAGGTCAAGGGAGAAAATACATAAAAGTGGTAAAACATTAAATAAATCCAAGGCATATCTCCTATAAAAGAGACGAGAAAAAAAAGCACTCATCTTATTTAAGATGAGCACGAACTAATAGAAAGCTAAACATCTCCGCAAAATCCTTATTTAAAATCCACGAAGGCAAGTTCTTAAATGAACTGATAATACCATCCAGTAGGTATGAGTATGAGATTTAATGAGCGTTTCTAATCCCCAAAGCGGAGAAAATAAGAAAGAAAATGATTTCAGGGAAATAAGGGAAATATTTCACGGGCCCCTTAGCGTACGACCAGCCAAGTGGAAACGGAACAGATTTGCTTAGTATTTTTAGGAGGAAAACCGCGTGCGTTTTCAGTTGAGCGCGCTCTAACTTCTCATAGCGCACAAGAGTTGTTTTAATCGCAGACAAAAGAGTGAATTGAACGTGGGGCGCTTGTAATAATTTGGCCGCGGATATTTCTGATTGCAGTTTATCTGTTCAACTAATAGGCGTGTAAGTTTTGTTGCTCATGTAAAGGTGTTGAAAGAATAAACCATCGGGTACTTTTGCAAGATCATTAGCTTACTTACGCAAATTTACAGGAAATGGTTTAACAAAAATTTTCCAGACTCAAATTTGTGGTTTCATTCTTAATGCTTTTCCTTTTCACTTTGATGAGGGGTAAAGGCATAAAACCGTCAAATTTTTTAAGAGGAAGGCTTTCTATTTTATCTGGAAAGTAGTTTTCATGTGGGAGTGAAACGTCTCAGAATTTATGAATAAATTTGATAGTTTCGGAAAGATTGAATTCTAAATAATACTTCCTGTCTTATTTAGTATTCCCGATTTGTGTTGTAATAGCGAAAGAAAGTATAATCTCATCATTAATTAAAATAATAGTATGAATACACTATTTAATTTACTATGATTAATTAAATTTATTATCTTTAATAATAATAAACTAATATTCCTTTATGACTTCAATCATAGTTAGAAGATAATTTAAATCATAAATAATTTCAATTTTAACATCTTTTTCTCCAAGAAAATAGCAATCCATAAATTCCTTCATAAGAATGATAAATAATTATTGCCATACTTATTACCACAAAATATATGGAAATTTCTCTTCTAAAAAAGGAATTTTCAATTTAATACAAAAGAAAAAAGAATATCTTTATTTTTGAAAAAAAAACTATTTTGTCCTTTCGTGATTATCACTATAGAATTAAATGTTATCTAAAACGAGTTTTTGATATTCATTTACTTAAAAGAGAAGAAGTTTCAAAAATTTGACCAATAACATAAATTAATTCATTAATGATGATGAAATTATTATAGATACGTAATTCCTTTCCAACCATTTTTTATTATTTTAATTAATTCTTTCATATATATTTTATTAATAAAGAAATAATAAGAGAAATGCTTTATGAGTATCTTATTATATAATCAGCCGAGTGAAAAAGAAATAAATTTAATTAATACTTTTGGGAGGAAAACCGCTTGCATTTTCAGTTGAGTGAGCTCTAACTTCTCCTAATGCACAAAAGTTGTTTTAATCTCAAACAAAAGGACAAATTTAACGTGGAGCGTTTGTGATAATTTGGCACCGGATATTTCTGATTGCAGTTTATCCGTTGAATTAATAGGCGTGTAATTTTTGATGCTCTTGTGAAGGTACTGAAAGAATAAATCGCCGAGTACCTAGGCAAGATCATTAGCGTATTGACGCAAAACTAAAGGAAATGTTTTAACAAACCTTTTGCAAGCTCTAATCAGTAGTTTCCTTTTCAACGCTTTTTCCTTCCTCTTTGATGTGCGGCGGGAACATGAAACCATCTATTTGAATCGGAATGCTTTTCATTTCATCGGGGAAGAGGTTTTTGAGGAAGTGAAACTTTTCAAAATTTATGCATAAATTTGACATTTTTGTATAGAGAGACTTTTGAGTAATGTTACTCTTCTGACGAATTTAATTTTCTTTTCTTTGGCGAGATGCATCTCTGGGGAATATATTCTTATAAATATTGTAGAAAGTGTAACTTGTGCAAGTGAGTTTTAAAATTAAAAAATTAAAAAATATTATTTATTAGTTTAAATTGTATTTTTAGAGTATCCATGTTTAGGCAAAAACAAGGAAACTTTTTCCAATATTCTGCAATACTTCTATACCTGAACATTGATAACTATCCAAAAAACTTAAATTATAAGTGTCTTTGTTTGTGCATAAAAATGTTAGCTCAAATTATCAAAATCTTGGAAATTATTCTTGAAAAGTAAGGGGCTAGTTAAAAAAAATAAAGTTTATAACTTGGGAAGTGTGTTTAAGGCTCTTTATTTCTTCTTTCTTACAATTGCTCTTCTTTCTTATAACTTCCTCATTTCTGCTTTATTAGGTAACATATATTTGCTGCTTCTACTTGCTTATAGAAACATATATTACCTAAGAAAAGTACTTATAAAATTAAATATTTAAAAATTAAAATTCTTCAAATATGGTTTTCATAAATCGATTGAATGAAGGCAGATATTCGTTAATATTAAACTTTATTTTTGAATACTGATATATATTTATAATGAAATTACTTTGGTGTTTTAATAATTAATAAATAACATCTGTTAACTGTCTTTTGTCTTTATATTCCTATTCTGCCGACAAAATCGTAAAAAAAAATTTTTTTGAAACTTTATCGACTACTGTCGATTTATTTTCGCTGCTGTTTTCTATTTTTTAAGAATAGATGAATGAATGAAAATCGATTATTAGTGCCGTTGAGTTCTATTGATCATATTAGAATTAATTTTAAATTTATCCTAATCATCATCACTCACATTCATCCAATAGTTTCAGCATCTCGTTTCCATTGCATTATCAGTTTACTTTCTTCACATCCTAATCCTTCACGAGAGGTCAGTTAAAAATTTAATTACATGAAACTGCGAAGATGCCATTATTCATCTAAATTCCTTGTAATACGGATCTTAGCTTTCCAGGATTCTCCTCTGGCGAACAAGATGATTACAGCCAGCCATCTTCACCCATTTTCTCTGGTGTCATAAATCAACTGCAAGACGACAAATACATCTGTCCTTCTCGAACACCAAATGTACCTGTAGAGGAACCAAAAAGCATCCATCGGATAGCACGTAAGGCAATCTCTTTTCAAAGGGTTGTGTTAGGAGACGTTTTGGTTTTCACTGAATTGAATGATTTCGGAATTGAAGGAGCCAGGAAGGTGAAAAGCAGAGTAAAAATGATTGTCCTTGTGCTTCATGATTGAAATTTGAAATCAGCTAGAAATTCATCTCGTTGATAAGCAAGAAAATAATTGATTTTTCTATTATCTTGAATAATACTGGAATTTCTAAGCATTTTAACAAGTCTTAAAGTTAGTTGAAACTAAAATTGATATAAATAAGTTTTTAAAATAATAAAAAAGAGAATAAAAATCTTTCAGGTCAGTTTTGACAATTTTTTTAATAATAACAAACTGCAAAGCTGACAATTAGTTTTAAATGCTTAGTATTTTTAGTTTCATTTTATTTTAACTCGATCTGTAAAATTTAAAAAATAAACCTGACTGCATTTAAATATACATCTTAAAAGAAGTACTATAAAAAATTAATCTCAATTACTACTTAGGTTAACAAAAAAAAAACTTTATTTTACTTCCTTTTTATTTAATATTTGCAATTGTTGTTTTCGTGTTCCGCTTTAAAACGGAGGGGTGCAGTAGCTTCTGAGGATACGGACATCTGAGAACCCATATGGGAAAATCTGATTTCATCAGTCCATTTTTAAGGGAGAGATTTCATTCATGCATTTCAATCATTCATTCATTCAAAGATCGTCATTTAAATCAGGAACAGAGAACGATCACCTCTGACTCTTTACCCTCATTGATATTACTCTCGACATAGATGACTTTATAACCACGACAGATGTAACGTCCACGACACACATACGTAGATTCTTCGGCTGACAGGGTCGAACTAATTGCCCTAGGGATGCGAATTCAACGCCCTACCAACCAGACTATCCAGGGCTAATAATTAAAATTGCTATGAATAATTTATCAAAAAATTATATTAGCATTGAATTTTCAACGCCAATTGAGGCAACGCAAAATGAGGGAATTTTTGCGTCAGTTGGGCTAACGCAATACAGATTATATATTTTTAATTTTCTTAATTTTGAATTACTTTAATTCGAAAATACTTCAAAAAGAATCCAAAAAATCTATTAATTAACAATGTTTAATTTTAAATACATCAGACACTAAGAAAATAAACAGAGTCGTTTGAAATAATCTGCCGAAAACATGTTAAGCCTAACCTCATTAGCGTGGGGTAAAAACAAACTAAATTCATTACTTATTTGATGGTGTGGAAATGAAGATTTTTGGCAAGAAAGTAAGTTTTTAATTAATTAATAAAATTTAATGAATTAATATTTATAAAAAACTGAATTAACATCAAATGTTATCCACTACAAATTTAAAAAATATTTAAACTTGAGTGTATGAATAAAAATTATTTATTCATCCACTCAAGTAAAGGTTTTATAAATGAGTGAAAATTTGAACAAGGTATATATATATATATATATATATATATATATATATATATATATATATACAGAGAGAGAGAGAGAGAGCTAATAACAGGAAATAAATAATTTTAAAAATATCAGAATTTACCCATATATGTAAAATAAATTATTGTTTCATGTTTGAAATTGCTGAAATTCTTCTACCTGTTTTCAATTCAAAGAAAGATCAGTATATTTCAGTGTATATAAATTCCAAATTCATTGAATTTCAATGCTTAGATTCAGAGAATCATTCGTCCGTCTCTCATAAATAAAACATTACTTTCTTTATTGTATTTTTACATGAAGGGCATATATTTTTTTTCTATATTTGAAGTCCAACCAGTCTGTTTTAATTTTATATAAAAACAAATTTAATTTTTTTTTAGATTTTACCCTTTATCTGATGAAAATATGTTAAGATAGAATATTTGTCCACATCCATAAAGAAACAGGAAATATACCTTAAATGTTCTAAAGATTGAGATGTGATACGTTATGATGTTAAAATGTTCAGTGAAATGTTAAGTGTTCAGTGATGAGAGTGAAATCGTGAGGTGAATTTTTTTCAGACTTCAGTATTGTTTGATGAACATTTTAAACCCTGATACAATAAATCAGTACGTGCGTATTTCTTTTATTACATGACCAGGCCTTTTTCTAAGTATTCATCAGCAATTACCTCATCAATGCATCCAATTTTGTCAAAAACTGGTTAGTAAAGTTTTATCTTTTAGTTTCTTCTGTTAAATTTTTAAAGGAAATGTAAATATTTTTAATGTAATATTTCAAATCAAATATGATGTAAATATCATATTTTTAGCATAAAAAGTAATGAAAAGAAATATATAATTTTATTAAATATAATTCAATGTATATAACATATAGGATGCTCTGTTTAGTATTAATAGGTTTTCTAGACTTCAATAAATGAAAGAAAAGACATATAATGATTAGCTGAGAAAATACTTCTAAATGACTTTCGATTTATAATACAGCCAATATTTAAATACTTCTCACGCAACAGTTTCAAGAAATAAGTTAACATAGTGCACTTTGTTAATAAGAATGATACAGAAAAACATTAAAAAGAAGTACTTTAACTGGGATAAACATTTCAGAAGGAAATACAACATTAATTGAAGTAAAATATACAACATCATTCGACAAATGTAACAGTCCGTTTTGTTTGCATTACTTTAAGAAATACACTGGGAAAATAAATAATACGATTGGTTTTTTTTAATGAGTTCTATTTTTATTTTACTGTCTGGAAAATCTTAAGATCAAAATGAAATCCCAGACTTTCTTAATTTACTTCAGCGCCTCTTCTGATAACATTACTCACGCCTTTTGCAATTGGATACCTTTCGAAAATAATGAATAAAAAACGGTGGTACTGATATTCTTGCTACTCTTGGATTATCAATGCTTCCTTCTTTTAAATTGTGCTGATAATTAAAAATCAGAAATGAACTGAGGGACGGAATTAAAAAGTTAAAAAAAGTCACAATCAAAAACGGCTCTTGGAAACTTCCGGAAGTCACAAGCGTTTCATTTGCTAATGAATGAAAACACGCTGCTTACTCTGTGTGCTTTCTCAAACACACAAAAAAATCTCAGAAAATTGTTGCTAATTACGAAGTTCCCTTAAGTGCCTATGAATAAAATAAATATCAAAAACCTACCCATCCGGCTCCCTTTACTATTTTGTTGTTTGCGTCTTCTTCATTTCCTTAATTTTTCTTCCGGTATAAATATAAATAGTAAAATATTAGATCGTTTATCTTCTTGGAAAAAATTAGTTTTTAGTTTCTCCCCATTCTCCAAAATGAAAAAAAAAAATAATTAAGTGGAATAGCTCAGCTGTGGTACAGTTCTTAAACACGAATACCATAAGGTTATTAAAATTTTTTAATAGCTAGCCACTTCAAGTTTAAAAGTTATCATATGTAATCCTTTACTATGATTCAGATTATACAAGTGACCAAGTAGATTAAATCGTTGGACCTCTAAAAAACTACATTGAGTGAATGAAGCCAATGAATTCTATCTTAAGGCTGTATTCTTAATCAGCAACATTCAAAGACTAATGGATAGAATTGCGATTTAACAAATAATTGTTAATTGCACTGAATTAGAAAATGGGTGTTTTTCACCAAGACAGATAAAAATGCTAGCCAATTTTACCTAATTTCGTCTAAAAAATGAGTAAAGGCAACCTATGCTCATATTTTTAGTGAAAGTCGAATTTCCAACTCAGGTAAAACTTGATCATTCCAAGATTATTTTAAGTGAGAGAAACCGTTAGATTTACTGAGTTAGTTAAATAGCAAAACTATTAGCTAACTATTAAGTTTGTCATAATAACAGTAACACACTTTGGAGTAAGAACATAATGTTTCATATTTTAAATTTGTCCTCCAGTTATCGTGTAGTAAACCCTATCAGAATCCGATCGTGTGTTCGAGATATGATTTCTCCGAAATTCGGTTATGTATTTGGATCGGGAGCGATGGAATAGTTAATTTAATATAAACATCCAGAATTATGATGGCTTCGAAGTTTAGAAGCTGCTGTCTTAGCTGCATGACAATGGCTAAAATTTAGGAGATAATTTAAATTAATTTAACAGATAATCACCACAGAGTCCGTATAGTAAAAAAAAAATTCAGAATTAAAAATAAAAGCAACTATTTTAAATTCTGATATTTTACCACTGTTATTTACTTCAACATCTCGAGCAATTCAAAATTTTGAAATTTATTTAACAATCGATTACTTGTAACTTTCTTAAAATAAGTTTCAAAATAATGCAAACCAGGCAAGGAAGTTATACCTTTTTTGAATTATTCATACTTATTCCTTTCAAATCTTACAGATAAGTCAAAATCAAAAAGAAACAAAAACAAAATTAAAACAGCATGTGAATAAAAAAATATATCTGGAACTTCTAGGAAACTTTTTGAAGTCAGAGGATCTCCATTTGCTAATGCATGGAAGTATGATGTCTCCTCTTTTCTTACAACTTTTATGAAAAAAAAGACGTCTTGAAAACTGCTCAAAGCATTTTGCATCTGTGTAAGTTAAAACTGAAACATACTTTTCTAAGTCTACGTTGTAAAGATCATAATTTCAGGAAACTATTTTTTTGCTTTTCCATAGTTTTATTAGCTTTTTTATAGTTTTAACATAGTTTTTATTTACTAGCATTATCGCAATAAGTGGAATTAGCACATTGCAAGATTTGTTTTAGATATTAGTTTTTAAAGGACAATAAGAAAGAAAAAGCCTTTACGAAAATCTGACATCATTTCAAGTTGAAAATTCTACCCTCTTAATAAGTAAAAAAAATTTCGTTTATTTTTCTCAAATTGTTCACACACACACAAAAGAAATGGTGTGTTTTGTAAAATGGGGTTTCTCTTTATTTTTTATTAAACTTTTTTAAAGATTAGTTCAGAATTTAGAAGTAAGTATTTTGAAAATTTTTCAACAACATTTCACCTTTCACTTGTAATTTTACCTACATTTATAATTTCCAAAACGTTTCAGAATGAATGGAAAAAAACAGTTGCTCGCATAATTCTAATCTTAAGTTAACCTTACTGCTCTCTTAAAATTTACTGATAATTAGAATTCAAAAGGGAACTGAGAAACAGAATTTTTAAAATATAGTAAAAGGGAAATGAAACGGGCAACTGCAGAAAACTTCCAGAAGTAGCAGATTCTCAATTTTGCTAATGAATGAAAAAAAAACGTCTCCTTCCGATTTGACAGAGAAAAAAAAACTCCCAAAGAAATTATTTTTCATTACAATTCTTGTATAAGTACTTAGGAATAAAATGAGTATCATCTTTGATGAAAAATTTATTCATCTAAGTGACTTCATCATTACCAACTTCGTTGTGAATGATATTTTAACTATTTTTGTTCATGATGTGAAAGTAACCTCAATGATATAAAATTCTCAACTTTATTTTTTCGAAAGCATTATTTATATTACCTACTAATCAAAATTAATATTCTTTGAGTTAATAGATTTGCTCCATTAAATTATACCACTTAAATGTTTTTTCAGAAATAATTACTTAATTAGCTATTTATAAAGTAACTTTATCCATTTAAATTAAGAATCATTGTGAATAACATCAATTTATTAATTCATATAATAATGTGATTATTTAAGTATTTTATAAATAGGCGTATTATAAAATAACGCATTTCTATTTTGTAATTTGTAGAAAGATAAATGTACTATTTTTTCATCGTTCAACAATACTAGTACATAACACATTGTATAGCTTTAACTACTTAGCAATTGGTGTATAAAGGATAAAAATGATTTAATGGATCATATAGCCATGCATTTTAATATTAAAATCAAACCTTAATTTTGATTCTCATACGCTGATAGGTATTCCTTAGATTAGATAGGTATTCCTTGGATTAGAACATTTTATAAGTTTAATGCATTTTTGGTAGTTTTAGAGTTTTAGTATTTTAAGTACAGAAATGCTGAAATTCTATTTTACAAATGTTTATTAATTAAACACTGTACCAATTATTACAATGATAATCTTGTATTTGACATTTAATTTTTTAATTAGATAAAAATTTCATCAAATATATTTACATATCAGGCTGCTGGCTAACGATTGAAAACCGCTGATAAAGTTTTGTTTATAACAAGGATATAATTCAGAGTATCAAAAATTATTCAATTAAATGTAACGATTATAATTAATATTGTCTTTAAAAATGTTAAGATTTTTATGAAGTTCTTTCTTCAATAAAATAAAAGAAATCTTGAAAAGACAGAGGCAAAGTTAAATATTTTTTTTCTTTTTATTTTCGACGCTAAAATGTAAAATATATGAGATTTTTTCTGTTTTTAAATCATGCATTAATTTTTGATGAATTAGAATTAAGCTTATTATTTATTACGTTAATTATAAAAAACTAAATGGCAATTAAATGTTTTATTTATTTATATTAGTAATTTTGCACAAAACTGTAAATCTACTGCTGCAAAATTCTTCTAAACTTTCAACAAGAGATAGGCTCACCTCAAAAAAAAAATTCAATAAAAAAGTAAGAATATTAAATTTCTTTACAATATTAAAACCAGTTTAATAAAACATCATTATGCATGAATTCTTAGCAATAAATGAACAATATTATCAACTATCGGTGAATAAATTGCACAAAACCACATTATTTTAATATTGCCCTTAAGTTACATAACTGATTTCAATGTTTTTGCTATTGGATAGTCTGAATTATTCTTACTTTCCATAAAACTTTTCTTGAAATTGCAAAATAATTTTATCGCTAAGAGTAAAACAATTGAGAAATACATTTTTGGATAATAATACGTTAGAAAACACTACCCAGTCTTTATTTCCTTTCCAAATATTCAGAGCTTAAATAACCGATTTAAAGTTTGTAATTGTGAGTGGTTTATAAAACAGATCAGAAATCAATTTAATAATTTTCAACCAATTCAAAATGAATTCAGGATATACGCATGGATGCTCAGCACTTCCTTTATATTATTTTTTTCCCGAAAATAATAAATTCTAAGAAGCCAAATATTCAACATATTTTATTCTCACAAGAACCTGAATTCCACTGTAACCTGCAGCAATCCATAAGTGTATATTTCGCCTAGAGGTTGGTTACTGCTGAGCTTCGGTATAGATTTTCATTAGGTGTTTTTGCTCGCATCCTTCTGAGACTGGTTTTAGATATAAAGAAGAAATATTTGATCCTTAAGTGAATAAATATGTTTTTGCAATGGATTCCTATTTGTGCTGATGGATGATAATGCCAAACTCATAAAGCTAATAGAGATACGGAGGCATTTGTGTGCACTCAAGTCCCTTTTAAAGGGGAATAAATCTATTTTAGCCATTGCAATTGCTTTGACTCTGAGTATTTTCATGGGAAATAATTTCTTTATTCCTGTAATTATGTTGTAATCTAAAAAATTGCGGGTACTTTTGAGAGTTATTTCAAACAAAGGAATCAAGCATGGAATGATTTTCATCTTAAAATTACTTATCAAACTGAATCCATTTTAATGGCAAGGAAAATAAGGACTGAAAAGGTTTAATAATAAAATTTCTTTCAAGAACTGGTGCCTGAAAAACAACAGTTTGTGAACATTAATTTGGATATTCTAAATCCAATTAAATTTGGGCACCATATTCATGAAATTGGCGGAAAAGTATTTTTCAGTTAAAAATTCATTTTAAGTTAGAATTATTTTCAGAGAGTAATTTTAAACTTAACGGGTAAAAATTAAATTTCTAGAAATAAAACCTGTTTTTCCAAAAATTGTTATTTTAGAGTACATTTTAAATGCTACATGAAAGAATTATAATTCTTTATAAAATACAAAAAATAATTATATTCTTGTGTGCACTGTGAGAAAAATTCTAAAGAGAATATTAATAAAAGTAATCTGGAAAATAAATAAAATAATTCCAGAGCCCCAAGAAAAATATTCAAATTCAGTATACCAATAAGGTAAAAAATTATAATACTTTAATACAGACTACAAATATTATCTATCAAGCTCCATTTACTTGCTCATCCATATATGAATTACATTGGGCATAAATATATATACAACTACACATACGATACATATGAAGGTTATAAATTCTAATCATGGTCTAATAACTGATGTCCAAATCATTAGAGACAAATTAATATTTTCAATTAAAAATGATTCAAATGGTATAAAATTAACTTAATTAAATTAGTAAATGTATTGCTGAAATTCTTGAGACAGCCCACTGGCCTTTATAGTAATAAAATATGCTTAAGACTCCCATGTTTTAATCAAAAAGTCTTCCATTCTTCTTTGACTGAAAATTATCGAGTTATGAAACTTTGAATTTCATTTTTTTAAACCAGTCAGATCCCATCGTGAGCGAATAGATTCCTTTGGTTGATGGATCTTAACCATAACTACCATTAAAATGTTCTGAAATCATCTGAAATGTTGTGAATTAAAAGTTCAAAGTACAGTAATAATTGATAGATTTTAATTAAAATTTAGTAGTAAATGTTAGGATTGTTTTATTTTAAATGTTAAGAGTGTCAAAAATATTTTACTATTTATGACTAATAAAGCCGGAGAATAAAAAATTTTAAGTAACGTACAATTTCTAATTAATATAATTATTGATTGAATCAAAATAAAATATAATTTTCATACTTTTTAAAGTATTTTTAAGTATCTTGAAAACTGAGAGAATATCTATTCAATGTTTTTGAGAATAATTCTTGTACCATTATTATACAGAACACTTTCAATATAAAAAGTATTAAAACTAGTCAATACAATTTTAAAAAAATTCATTGCATAATTAAACTAGAAATCTTTGATAGGTAATAATTAAAATGAAAAGAAAATTTGAAAATATGAACAAAGGCATTAAAAGCCCTTATCTTCGATAAACTGAAGCATGGATTTAAAAAAACAGCATTTTAAGACAAACCGTGCTGAAAAGCTGAAAACGAAAATTTGCATACGTCATTTAAAAATAAAAGACCCCATAAAAACAAGTATAAAGCTAAATTCTTCAAAAATACTGAAAAGCAAACATTTTTTGACGAAAATTAGCAATCAGCTCCAGCTTATTCATGACCAAAATAGCTCAATTTCAGAGTTCCTATCAAAACTGAGCCGTCGCTAAACACTCTCTTTCTTTTAGAAATTCTGTAAGATTAGATTAGGAGAGAAAGAGAGACTTTTCCTAGAGAAATTTTAGAAACATAGAGAGACGTGAGAAAGTGCCGAGTTTAGAGAGAGACATGGACAGATTTTTTTTTCTCTACTCCCTCTGTGAGTCCTCATTTGCCGGTAGATGTAGGAACGGAATGCCGGGAGGTTAAAACCTAGGGCTATGAATAAAACATCTTTCCCCAGAACAAGCTTGGGAGAAGCTGATACTTTTTAGCAAGTTTAGAATTTCGTGATTGTTTTCCTCGGATATTTTCGTATTTTTCATTTTTCGGGGTAAGGAAGAAGTTTTGTGTGTGCATAAAAGTAATTTTTTTTCTTTTAGTCTTTTTGGTTAGATTAGGTTAGCTTTAAGGCTGGAATGATTAAAGAAAAATAATGTTACCCTCCTGCAGTATTTTTTTCTTCTTTAAAACACTTCAGGATGCATGCATATTAGATGCATTTTCAATTTTTGAGAAATTGCAGTATTTTTGGTTTTGAACGGAGGAAAATATTAAAATTAACATCATTTGATAATAATAAACAGACAAAAAATAATCGAGGTATTTTTCGAATAAACAACACAATTTCAAGTAAAGCGAAAGTTTTTTGGCCTATTAGAAATTTAGTCTTTCAATACATAAGAGTCTTAAGAAATCTGATTTTCATAATTTGTATTTAGAAATAAATTGACTACTTTGAATTTATATAAGTGAAACTCTTAGACGACATATAAATTTATGGTCAGTGATATTCTAAAAAAAGAATTACGAAAGCAGGATACATTTAAAAAATATATATACTTTTATTCTTAAAAAAATATAAGGAAATAAATTTTCTGTGTATGAGAACATAAAATGGAGGCAAGTATTTTCAATAATAATAAAATTTCGTTGACTATTTCTAGACATTTTTTAATTTTTTCTCTCATTTTTTGTAATAAAGAATTTCTTTAACCAAGTATAAAAAAAGATCCTGATTATCCCGCTATCTATAGTTTGCTTACAAAATATGATGGTATTCTAGAAAATAATATGCACTTTTAAATATCAAAAATGACAATAACCTTCTTTATATTTAGTATGTTTAGTAGGATCTAAGATATTAATATTAACATTTAATGTGCTGGCCACGAGATAATTACGAAGTACTGAAAAGTTTTTAAAGAATAATAAATAATCGATTTTTTTTTATTATTTGGGTTCAATATCTATAAAAAAAGAGCATTTATGAAAAGGTAAAACAAGTGTTTCCGAAAGAAAATAAGTGTATAACACAGAATTTTCAGCCACTTAAAAATTTTCTTTTAATACAAATACTTAGGCGAAGTCTTGTCTAATTAGAAGAATAATTCGCTCTTCGGTGTTTTGCAGTAATTAAAAAGTACAAGAAAAGATAAAAGTAATATTATTTTTTTGTTTGAATGTTTACTTTATTGTGAATAATGGCACTTAAATTGTAGGAAAATTTACTGAATTGAATAAAATTGTCAACATATTTTCATATCCTTCAAAATCCGAATACATTTTTGAATTAAAAGATATCATTAATAATTAAGCTTTTTAGGGCATTTTTTGGAGAGATAATAAAATCAGTAAAAATTCTATTTTATTCTCTAAAAATGAAAGTGTAAAGTAAGGAAGTATGTTCGAATATAGATGTCAACACATACAATATAACACTACATAAAATTAGCTTAATTTTAGCGTTCTATGATTATCTCATGTAATAGAATAAACCAGTTTCTTGATTATAGTTGTTTATAAATGTCACTCACTTGATTTTTGCAGTAATTTTTTTTTGTTATTTTAGCTGATTTTTAATTGTTTCAATTCTCTTGTGAAATTGAGTTAACTAAGCCAAATAATATTCATGTTATTATTGTATTAAAAACGATAAAGAGATGATCTTCCAGCCGCCTTGCTGTCAGCATGTATAATCAAATAAAAACTTTATATATATATATATATATATATATATATATGTTCAAATAATTGTAAGTATTAAACGCATAACTATGAGGGTATTATTTATTTAATACATAAAGTTTATCATAATATATATACATACAGATATTTATACATAACACCAAGTATTAATCTATAATATGCATGCTTTGATGGAATTATTGACTTAATTTTTTTGAACTTGTGTTGATAAGAAGATCATAATTTTAAAAGTTAAAAAGTAACTAAAAAATCTTTAAATAAGAGTATAAAATTATTTAGAACAGTTAAATTCATTCTTGGAATTTAAAGTATTAAGCAGATAGCTCCCATATAATTTAACCCACATATTTATATTAATTATACTTATATAGTCAACATGGTATAATATTTACCACAAATTCCAAAGGTGATATTGTTTTATTTCTCTAAAATATCTAATTTATTTCATGCTAAATAAAAACATATGAGTTCATATTAATGTATTGAATTTTCTCCCATAATCATTTCTACTACTTGGCTTTGAACAGAACGTCAATATTCGAGATTTTTTTTGACCAAAGTATATCCTCCGTCACCATTAACTCTTGAATTTCGTAATGTAAACATTTACTCATCTAATTCAATATATCAGCAATGATGAACGAGAATATTGCGTGGCGTCCTTATAGAAGTAGTACAGCAATATCATCTATGTTTGATGAATTTATACAATTAAAGTATATCAATACGCTTGAGGAGATATTTTGAAAAATATTATAAAATGATTACATTTTTGAAAATTTTGTTTAAAGCGGATTTTTGAAAACCACCCTTGTAGAAAAAATATTTAATTTTAAGACAAAAGTGTTTTATAAGCCCTAAAATGTGTTTTTTAAATTCTAAACTATGAATTTTAGTAGTCTATTAAAAGATTTGGTCAAATTCTTGCAGATCAGTTAAGACATATATCATATAGTTCCAGAACTAATGAAATAAACTAAAGTTCAATAATATCATTAAATTCTGGGGGTTTAACTGCTAAATAACGAAAATTTAATTTTTTAACATTATAAAGTATTAAAAATTTTTAATTATCTTGCAACAAAAACTAACGGTTTCATTTTTATGTAAGAGATTTCTCATAAAAATATTGTGTAAAATTTAGAATCGCAGACAATAGCATTTAAATATATAAATAGCATTGAAAAAGGAAATATACAAAAATAAAAAAATCAATATTTTACTTCCCAAAGAATGAACTCGGAAGAAATTTTTAGTTAGTTGTATAAAGAAACATTCTCAGTAATTAAGAATATTGAAACACCAATATTTTCGTCAACAATCGAGTTTTCAACCTTAATACCATAAACATAAAATGATGTTTGTTTCCAAATTAAGGCTATTATAGATTATGACTCTATTAAAAGCTGTATATATTAATAATGTTTACAAATTAATACGTTATATAGAAAACTACAAAAGTTAGATGGAACTGTGTTCTGTGTGCCTTTAATCTTAAAATTTAACTTCTGTATACAACCAAGCATTTAATAATTTTTCCTTTTCAGCAGAACTTTAGTTATCTGAAATTCATGACATATCCATTGACTTTGAGAAAAAGAAATAGGAAATTAGAATCAGAAAATAAAATTTATCAAGTAAAAACACGTAATCGGGTTGGTTTTGACTGATATGTCAAGCAATGATATTTTATTACAGTATTTAAGTTTTCAAAATGTATACAGCAACTCAAAATGTATACAACATTATTTTGCTAATCATTAAATTATAAAGTTAAGTCACTTTTAATCACCAAGCAATTCTTTTATTTTACTTCATTAGTCCAATTACTGAATGTTATCTACCCCCAAATGACACGAAAAGGGAAAATTTTACTGTATAATCTAAAAAGAATTTTTCATATATTTTTTAATTAATTTAAATTCCTAACAAGCTACAACTTTCAAAGCCATTTAACTTAACTTTTAACATTTATTATTTAAAGTAATCTACCATATTTAATACGAAAACCAGACACATTTGTTTAAAATTTATCACTCATTCTTCACGTCTTTGAAAAGAATTCAAATATAGAGGCAAAATTTTTATAGAAGCGTCCTCCATGTCGTCATCCATACAACACTGAAAAAAAATCCAAATAAAACCCGAAGAATAACGCCTCAGCAATGAAGTGGGAGACACAAACACGATTTGAAAGATCTTGATTGAAGACTATGTCAATACGTGAGGCACGTTTTGGCAGATGACAGGATTGCAGATGGCTATGAAATAAATTTTATTGAATATGCTGTGCATTTATAACATAATATCTGTCCAATAACTACAGTCATATTTTTAGTTGAAGGCATGAAAACGTTTCCTGACATTTTAAAGGTGCATAAACACAGGTTCCGATATCAAATTTTAAATAAAAATCTGTTCTATGGGAAAAATATTTTTATAATATGTGTGAACAAAATGCAGAATACTATGAAATCAAAGTTTTCGAGCCTTTCACTTAATAGGATAAGTCTTGTAGAAAAAAATTGGAAAAATTGTTTTTTATATCTCTCAAGTATCATCATATTATCTAATAATAATAGTATCGAGCTAATTCAAGTACCAAAAATATTACAAAGCGTTAAAAACCAGGGAAGTTCAACAAAACTTAAAAAATAAAACTATAAAATATTTCCAGACTCTTTAAATTATTTCTGACCAATCACTAATTAATTACATTATAACTTAAATAATTTAAACATAATACTATAGTTAAATGAAGAAACTGTTAAAAACATTTTTAATTAAGTTGCAGAAACGTGAAACGTTTCAAAAAATTCAGTTGCCTTAAGTATCATTTAAAGTTACAGTAACAATTAATTTATTATATAATAAAAACCAGGAGCATGAATCATTTACATCCAATTTCCTATAAATCCTTGTTAAATTGAACGAAAATCAAATCATTTACCTAATTCCAAATAATTTATTGTCAAGTTGTAATAATAATGTCCCTGCTTTAATTGTCACAAAATTGTGGCATTAAATATTTTAATCATCGGATTAAGGGTTAAATTTCCAATTCATTTGTGAAAAGTGAATATATGTTAGAAATTTGTTTAGAAATATGAGTATTTGAATTCAATGTGAAACAATTCACGTTTTCATAAATGTATGTAACCGCTAATGGTATGTGAATTGATTTACATGAATATAAATGAGACTGAGCATAAATTTTTATTTAGAAATCAATTTTGAGATGCATTGAACTACTAAAGGAATTTGATTTTTATATGCTATGCAGATCAGTGTAGATGAATTTATTCATTAATATGAGTTTTCTGTTGAGTTCTGTGAAATTGGTGATTATCCATTGCATTACAAAATACTACTCCATCTGGGCATTTGTCAGCTTTTTAAGTTCAAAAAATTTAAACTAAAATTTTTTCTTCTATATATTCACTACTATAATTTTGTTTAATTAATCAACACCTAATGCTTCTTTTTTTTAATTTTTTAAATTATATTGTTATCTAGATCAACAAATAACTCCAGCTATTTGCAAAAATATGGGAAAATAACTAATATCGTTTTTATTATTTCTCTATTAAACTATTACTATTTTCTTTTTTTCTAACAAAGTATTCTTTAAACTTTTTATTACATAAACTTTATTTTAATATTTATCCAATTTACATTATATACATTTAGCTTTATATAATTATTTCATGTTTTGATCAATTATTTTTCTCTTAACAGTTTTAGTACTTAAAGGAAAAAACAAATATTTTGAACTAAACTCCTTAAACGTTAATTTTTTTCATTTCCAAAAATTTTCCATTATTGTTTTCAGTCCATATGCACAAAGTTTCAGCTGTAGGCTAATTTGATTTTTTTACGTAAATATATAAATCAATAATAAAATCGAATTATTTTCATAATCTTATAATAATACGTATTTGATATCTATCCTGAGTATCGTTTTCAATAATCGGCTGGAATACTAGATCGTTAGCGTCGAATAAAATCGTTAAAAATCGTCGAATGGGATCTCCTTTCATGTGGGTACTACTCATCAAGCGTTAAAAGTCCTTGAGGTTTAAAAAGTCTCTTCTCAAAAGACTTCTTTTTCGTTGGTTTCCTTTTATTATTTTTTTTCCTTTCTCAAATTCTGAAAAAGCGGCGCTTACTGCTACCAAAGCGGCACATTAGTGAGACATACATTTCTTTGATATCGCTAAATCCTGCCATTACAAGTCGAAGTTTACTGAACTTGAGATCAAGAAAAAAAAGTTGGGATCATAGCTAAAACCTTCGAAGATTATAGTGTCGTAAACTTTTCAAGCACTCTCCCTTCGTTAAGCCCTGAGACTTAAAATTTTCCTTTGAACTCAAATCTAAAAAGCGAACCATATGGAAGACATCAGGAAGCGAAGTGTACAAACTGGATGGGAAATGTCAAGATTCAACATAAAAAGGAATCTCCTCTAAACTAATCCAACTCCTGAAGTGGAGAAGAAAGGCATTATATGCAGTACCACGCTCTAAGTATTATCTAGACTGTATTTACAGGGGAGATGGGATTTTGATTAATTCAGATGATGAGCGAAATTTCTCCATCGATTTTGCTTTTAAAAACTCTCAAAATAGTTATAAAGAGCTTTTCTAAGTACCGTATCTAAAGTGGTCCTTTCAAGGGTCTAGAAATGAAAAATTTAGCTGTTCGGAGGCACTTCAATGCTCACCAAAGATAACAAGCAATAAAGCAGAGGCTATAGATAGATAAGACTATAGATGTTTAATGAACCTAATAAATGTTTCACTAATTTAAAAAATCGTCTCTCCCTTTCTTTATTGAATTGCTGACATACAACACAATGGAAAAAAATGCAACGTTAATTTAACTTTCTGCAGCATGTATTGATAATAATGTGAGAAATTGTATACACTTTTCCGGTGCTTTTTAATACCCAAAATTAAACGGGTTTGGAAATTTAATCAATGAATTCTTTTGATTCTCGGAATTCTTCCTCATAAATTTTTTTGAGAGTCCTAATAGATTTATTAGTTTTCAAAAAAAGTTAATGTAAAGTTTATAAAGGATCATCATCATTTTTCATTTCTTAAAGGGAGTTTAAACAATTTTCTTTTTCAGATAATAATTAAACTTGAAGGGTTTCTTCAAAGAAAGTGTCCAGAAGAGTGAATAAAAATTCATTCATGTTTTAAATTCTGAATTAATTCAAAAGGCAGAATATATGATACAAAATATCTTCATCTGCTATCTAGTAAAAATAAAAACTGCTCTGAAAAATGATAATTTAAACAGAATTATTATATAACTTTCAATTAAACAAAATTGTTAGATTAAATACTTTTCTTGAGTGTATCAAAGTTAGGCTGGTTCAAAATCGATTAACTTTTAAGATGTGAAAAATTATAATGAGGAGAAGGTAAGGAAATTTAACAGATAACCTGACTATAAAACTTTTTAGTTAAAAGTCAATAAAATACTTTTTTTAATGTTCCCTCTTACTTTATATCATATGAAGAAATGGAAAAAGGTTTTCATTGAAGCATTTTTTATATATTCATATAAAACAATGTATCAAGATTGATGAATCAAATATATAAGAATGTCATTAAATTTTTCAATTAATATAAAATTGCATCTAATTTTCTCTATGTAATCTTATCTTTATTGCATCGTGTTTCTAAATACTCACAAATGTAGTTACATAATTCGAAAAACTTATGCTTATTGAACAAAAACTCGTATAAACGCGTATAAACTAATTTATAGGAAGTAGAAAGTTATTCTAAGCTCATTCAACTTCTTTAAATCATTTTGAAAATAATTAAGGGTGTGTATAATTTCTTATTACTTTAACATATAATAATGGGTTAAATTCTTGGATAATACAAATGCACAGAGTCTGATATACATTACACGTATGTTAGGATGTTTGAGTTATTCTAACAGAGAATATTTGTTAGAACAAATTTCTATGTTACGTTACCTAGAAGAAGTCTAATCAAGATAATCTGAATATATTTCATAAACATATTCTTTATTGTAATTAATTTGCTGAAGGAAACGTATTTAAATTATTTTTAACATAAATTTTGCAAGAAAAGTTTCTTTTTCATAAATGTATTGTAATTTATTCTATTCGTTTGATAAATATATCTCAATCAATTATTTTTATCTTGTAAATATATTCTAATTATAAACTAAACAAGTGTTTGAATTTTTTTAGCATTTATATGCTATAAAATGTTCAAGAGAGAATCTTTCATTTTAATTTCACCTGTAATGAAGAGTTTTCATACATACTCATCACAAATACATTTTGTGAAAGAAACGAATTTAAAGAAAAATTGTCATCCAGAAATATAATGCTTAAAAAGCATGTTAAAAAATGTTTTTCTTAATAATTAGACTATTCTGGAATAAGTTTGGGTGACGTAAAAAATTATTTAGAATAAATAAAATAAATATTTAAGAAATACGTAATGTTCTACATACAAAATACACAGTTACGCAATAACATTTCTAGAATTACGAGGATAATCTCTGAGCTTCTTTGTATTTAGAGAATTAGCCCAGAAAATGTCAAGCAGAATTTGCTTAAACTCTGGATTTTGTTAGGTTTATAAGTGATGAAATTCTATAAATCAGAGAAAGTCATATTTGTAGAATATAAGCAATAAAAAAGACCCAAGATTACTTCTAATATACTTATTTTCTTGTAAATGAGTTTGAAAACCCCCAATTACATTGTGAATATTACAAAAGTGTATTATAGAAAGGTATTATAATAATGGAAATAATATAAATGAATTGATTTGTGAGAAAAAAAGTAACATTTTATTCAACGGATATCTCAAAAATTTTAAATTTATGTTTTCAATAATCTTTTAACGAAAAAGGAGATTTTATAAAGAATCATCAGGCTACCTAAATTTCAAAATATTAGAACAGAATTTGTTTGAGTTTTTTATCGGCTATAAGTTCCATTATGAAATATTTAGGATCAACAAACAAGCATCACAAGATTGAATTTTTTCTGTATATAAATAAAACAGCATAATTCCATTTATTTTCATTTTATTTATTATAACATTAAAACAGTGATTAATTCAAATATAAACTAATTAATTTTTTTTATAAATACCAAAGAATTTACGCAATTTTTCAATAAATATATTTTAGCAGTAAAACGTTATACTATTTGAAATTTAAAAACGTACAGTAGTTTTAAGAAAATTAAAAATCTGATGTAGAGCTTACTATATTGGCAAGTATACCTTCTTTATTTCTAATGTAATATGTTCAAATAATGTCTAACTATTTTTTAGAAATGTCTTCAACATTATTTTATTTTTGAATCAATTATATTAAAATGAATTTAAGAAATTATAGTATGTTTCATTGAATTAAAAGTAAAACTTAATGAAGATAAGTAATAAATATTATTTTTTACATTTTTTGAGGATTTTAAATTCAAATTTCCTTTTAAAAATATTGAATCTAAAAATATTTTATTTCCTTACAGGAATACTTTATTTATTTCAGTATGTCTTCAGTATAAATTGGAGAAAATTTTATACATTTTTGACGTCTCAAACGAATATTATTTGCACTAATACAGTTTCTTTCTTTCTCAATACTTTAGTTTTAGAAAATATTTTCAACTTTTTAATTATGTTGATTTAAAAAAGATAATATATGTTGATAACAATACACGATTTTTATAATGAATTTATTTGCCATTCATTGTTATTTGTTGAAAGAGCTCCACTCAAACTGATTTCCATGTACTTCTAGTGAATCTTATTTGCTCTTACGACGAATATACCCTTTCCTTTGCACTTTACTTTCAGCCTCGGGGGATCCAAAATTTAAGTGTACCAGTCACTATCACCTTTAGTTAGGCCCCATCGAGATCACTGCACACAGAAACTTCATCCGACAAAGCAATATTGTCCAGAAAATAGTCCCAGTTAATTTACTTCAACATGCAGAAGAGAAGATAACCCAATCTAATTTCACCCAGAAGAAGTCTAGAAAATGTACGACCTCTAATTGTGAAGCGGTCTAGGATTCTTAATGAAAACAAATCTTCCAAACGGAAAGATATTAACGTGAAGGGACAGCACAAAAAGCACTTTGAAGTAAATGGAATGAAAACGAATCGGTCGTGGAAAAAGTTCCATGTGATGTTCTACGAATAACAGCGTAAATGCTTGCAGGTTAAAGCATTTCCTTGTACAAGAGGTTTGGTATGGGCTGGTCATGTACTCGCCTAGGTTTAAACGCTCTTGTCCATTGGTTAAACGCTTGTCGCATAGATTTCCAGTTTCGTAGAATCTCCCTTGGGATTTAACTTCGCTTTGTTTGTCCTCCTCTGGTGCTGCTATCCCGATCTAAGACTTCAGCTTTAGTCTCTAGTGCATCGTAAAGAACTGAATTTTCTTCTCTTCCTTCTGATTCTTTCAGATGATTTGCTTTTTCCTTTACCTTCTTTTCCTTTCATTTTTTGTTGTTCTTGTTGTTGTTATCCTTTGGATTGGATTTTGACTTTTTTTATTGCTATTTCTCGTTGTTGTTGCCGTTTGTGAGAGTACTGATCCCTTGAACTTTTTGTGTTGCGCGCTATGTTGAAAGCCGCGCTAAGGGGAATTTTTTCTCTTGTGAAGGAGGACGGTGTTTTATAAAACACGAATTTTATCCTTATAGAATTCCCTCAAATGATATTGAAAATTTGAAAATGTAAGCTGAGAGACTAAAATCTTGAGGTAAAAAAACCGATGTAAACATTTTTTCTTGTATTCTTTTTTTTCCTTCTTTTGAGTGAAAAGCTGTTAAATAAAAATACATTCCTAAGCACTTTTTCCTATAAAATTTATCTTACATAATAACATATACTTTGAAAGAATGGTCATCTTTCAAAAGAGAGAATCGTTTTACAAATACAAAAATGTATCCAGTGTATTTAAATCCTGATGTATAATCAATTTCATGAATAGATATTTTGATTTGTCATTGCAATAAAGTTACGCTTTTCCATACTAATAACTTTTCATGTTTATACTCATATTAAAGGTAGAAGCACATTGATTCAGTTTTTTTATAGAAGTTAAAAATTATATTTCAACTATTTTAATCTATTTTGCGATTGAATATATATATATATATATATATATATATATATATATATATATATATATATATATAAAGCCCAATATTATTGTTTAAATTATATTTGTATAATAGTTTTAGTTAAAATAAAAACATAAAAGTATGAGGCATTGAAAAAATTCATTAAAAACCCAATAAAGTTTTGTAAATGTATTTAAATTTTAAATTACTTCAAGTATTTCTGCAAGTGCTTCCTGAATTTGCAATTTTTTACTTCCTTTCTTTTTGATTAGATAATGTTTTTAGCGTTTTCATTAAAATGTATTTAAAAAAATATTTTTGTCTTTAGGATTGATGACTCAATGCTTTCTCTAAAATGTATTATTCAGCAGTTTAAAATTCAACGTACTTTATTACTGAAGTTCCTAATGAAATTTCGAAATGCATAATTTGAGATATTTAAATTTAAATAAATTTATAGAAATTACTATGACTTTCTAAACACTTAAAACATCTGCTATTAAATAAGTTTCAAGCAATCAACAAAACTAAGCTTTCTGTAATTTTTTTCATTTAATTATTTATTTAATTTTTCTCCACATTGATGTAATTTTTTTATTTAATGCTTTATTTTTTTAAAAATGTAAGTAATTTTTTATTTAATTTTTATATGTAACTTTTTATTTAATTCTTTATTTAAATTATGTTTAGATCAATTTATCATTTAATACTTAACTGAATGACTGGTTAACCGCGTTTGATATTTTTCATAAAACATAAATTCATTGAAGAAATTGATGGTAAGATAAGAAGAAATGTGATTAATACCTCAAGCAAATATGTGAAAAAAATACAAATTTCCTGTTTGAATCTCTTTTAGGGCATTTAATCACTATATTTTCAATAACCCTCCCCCACTTTATTTTAAAAACAGTCTACATTCAAAAGGAAAGGTTGCGCTTTAATTGATTCATTTAATACACATTATATACTTAAACAAAGATTTTGACGATTAATTTTAAATTGGCAGGAATAAAATGAAACGCCAAACGGGGCAAAAGAAATCACCAATAATTCAAGAAAAAATGTGAACAAAAGAACTTGTATTTTATTTTCATATTACACTAGTCAAGCTTAGGCTATTTTGGAAGAATGTTTTATCGTTTTCCTTTCCCTTTGTGAAGTTGCATTTGATTAATTTACAAGGAATTATTTCTACTCTAAAGGCATTTTTTAAAGAAATATTTATAAGTCTTGAATTCTGAAAGAAGAAACTATGAGAAAGAACTTCCAGTGTCATGTTCTCGTAGGATCGAATTGATAATATTATTATACATCAAAATGGAACACTGTTGTTGATAATGAGTACATATGGATTCAAAGAAAGAAAGAAAGAATATAAATAAATTCACAGTAAAATTTGAAAAGAACAAGTTTATAGTTTTGTTGTTACTACTCACTGATAATGAAACCAAATTCTATGACTATTTCTATAACAGGAGGTTGTTTTCACATATTAACCTTGAAACAAACTACTTACAAAAAAATCTAATGATATCATTATTATTGCCCCACAAAAATGATCTAAGCAAGAGAAGGCACAAAAAATTTTAGTATTAAAAAATAAGTTTATATTTTTCAACATCAAGACATCAAAACACTATTTCCATTAAGTTGATACAGATTTTGGGAAAATGAATTTAATTATTCTCAAGTAATATATTAGAAATTCATGACTTTCTAAAAGTTTTTGTTACTTGCAGAAGTCCTGAAGCGAAAACTGGCGAATTCTCAGGATGTTGACTCAAATTTTGATATCTTTCAGCGTATCTACATAAGTGAACAACTTCTAAAATGTAAGTTGCTGAAACTTCTGTTGTTTCTTACAGTTTCAATATCATTCACAAAAAAAAAGATAACATAAGTACTTCTTAATTTTTTTTTTCATTTGTTAGTTTCTTTTTCAGAAAAAAAGTGGACAATCACCTCACAGAACAATTCCAACACAAGTCCTTCTCACGGTTAACAAAACTAATTTTACCGCATCCATAAAAACAAAAATTTTAGCACTCCGAGTAGTTTATGGCGTTAAATAATCGTGAGAACTTTGCCGTTTTTTAAAGTCTTGAATAAAACACAGTGTTAAGCATCTAATTAAATGAAAAGGGTCTTCAAAACTTTACCTCATATCTGAAGGGGTTTTGTAGCAGGCATTTTAAATGCTCTCAAGATAATTGCGAGCAAAGTTTTCTAGGGATTTTCACAGCTGTTTAAGACGGAAGATCGAAACAAACTTTGGGAATGTATTTCCGCGACTTGCATAAGATAATTACGGACCCTACCTTTTAACCGCTCAACTGCGGCTAAAGTATTTTTATTCGGACCGAAAACGGCCCTTCACCTCTAATTACAAAACACTGAGAACGGAAAAACGGGTTTATGTGAAACCTTAGTGAAAAATGCTTGCTCAAAGAACGAACGTTTTTCGCTGTTTATGTCATTTGGAGGGGAAAAAAACTTGCTTAAACTGAAGTTGTCTACTTCTCAGAAAAAGAAGCAGAAAAAAAACTAACTTTTAAAACTTTTTATTAAAATTTGATGTTCAGTTTTTGTGGTGTTAATTTTCTGCGCATTGAAGATATAAAAGAAGAAAGTTTTGAAAAATTGTTGTACAAGTCTCATACCCTAGTAAAAAAAGTTAATCAAAAAAACTTTGCTTTCACACGTTTTGCTGTTTTAAGCGTTATTCAAGAAAAACGTGAAATAACGAGTGACTGTATATCAAGTTTGAAAAATACAACTTCTATGGGAAAAAAACACTTAAAATGTGTTAAGGCATTTTTCTTAATTTGCTTCTGAGCTTAGGATAAAATACAGCATTGCCACTTAAGTTAGCTGTATTGCGGAGTTACATGTGTGTTAGTTTGATTCTATGGAATATTTTTCTTTATTTTAAAATTCTAAAAAGTTTCTTAATTAACCTTTTTTTGAATGAAATTTAATACCATACGTTTATGTTTATTTCATTTATATAAATATTATGCATTGAAAACCCAGTGGGCAAAGTATATAATAAAGATTTTACTATCAAATCAATAAAAGATAGCATATTAATATGTCATAAAATCTATATTAGGGATAAACAAGTAAGTCATGGATATAAGAAGTTGCTTACAACAGCAATTTTTAATCGTCAGGTATATAGTCATTTATGCAGAAAATCGCACAAATATTGGAAGACGCTTCACACTATTAAATTTGGCGTTCAAGAAAAATTTCTCTAATGTTTCAAACTGAAATATTTAAGGGAACTTTAAGCTACTTTGTTTTCAAAAGTCTACAGAAGAGAGTAAAAAAATCATAGTTTATGGTATCAGTTCATGGACAAGGAAATATTAAGAATATTCCATTTGACGTTTCCGCTTATAATTAACTTTTTTTCTAATTTAAAGAAGGGAGCCACCAGTATAATAATTATATTCAACAATACTTATAGATACAACCCCCCTCTCTTTTTCATTAAAGTGGTACATTTATTTATTCGAAAGAAGATAAACATGTGCCCTGCTGGTACATATATCAATAAGACATATAGGTTGCAACGCCACAGGATAAGCATGTTCATGTATGGGCCATGAAAATATGAATGGGGAAATGGCAGTAAAGGGCATTTTAATGTATCATGCTAAAGGTGAATACCATTTTGATAGAAGAATGAAGTATATATGAAGAGTATTTATTATTCTTTATTCATTAAGTCATAAGAATTTTGTTTAACATCCCTGAAAGATCCGGTATATTACCTTGAATAATATATAAAGTAATATACAGGATCCTCATAAGGTGATATATCGTGTATATTATCTTATAGTCACCCATTAAAGTTGTTTAATAACTTGAAATAAATGTAATTCGTTGATTATCCAATTTTCAAAACTTCTGCTCGAGCAGAATTTAATTTGTATTAAGTACATATAACTTAGAAAATCAGTAAATTTAGCATAATTGCTATGAAGCTCTAAATGAAAAACTTAAGGATAAAAAATCGATATTAATAAACTTAAAAAAGTATTTGCTATTCGCACCATACCTAAGTTAAACACATTAGAAAATCGAAGGAAAAAAAATATTGTACCATATTAGCATTTCATTTTCTTATTTCAAGGTCAAGTTTATAATAGTCTTATCTTACGAGATGATATGTATTCATAGTGACTGCAATAAAAATTTCAACTAAAAAATTTAAAAATTCTTTTCTACATGCCAAATAAATAAAAAGGAATTTATATTTTCCTTAATGTTTATTGTATAAAATACCCAAAATTCTTTCAAATTATTGAATAAAAACTTAATTACTTATACATATTAAAAACATCCTTATCTTTAAATCAATTAATCTAGAAAAATTAAAATGCTTGGAATAAAAAATTAATAAAATATCAAATTGGTTAAAATGCAAACACATTTATAAAAATCTTTCCAATTCTTTTGGATTCCTATAAACATTCAGTATTCAGCTGTCCTAACATACAAATGTTAAGTTACTTTTAATGGAAATATATATGGTAGACAACATTTTAGGTAGAGCTAAATAGAATGTTTCCATTCAAATAAAATACTAATTCAGATTACTATACAATAAGAAGTAGAAAAATTAATAAATTCTATAATATGAATGTACTGTAACTGAAACCAAATCTCACTGTTCTTACAAGCTGTATTTGTTCCAGTTTTAAATATTTTAATGCATTCTTATAAAAAGAATTTATTACAATTTATAAGGTTAAAAATTAAAGATTGGAACAGTTTGTCAGAAATCATATATTACAATAATGTTAAAACTATATAAATAACAATTTTATTTTATTTTTAACATTGTTTTAAAATTTAATAAAAATAGTAAGTCATTTGTGATTAGATATCTATCTGTACCTATCTATACATATGTTCTAATTAAATGAAAGCAAGTTAAACAAGCAAGATCTGACAATATGAATGAAATCCTTTCAAAGTAATCGGTAATAAGTAATGTTAACAGTAAATTTTAAAATGCCAAGAGGACGTTAGAATAAATGCATATAAAAATGTTTTGTCTACAATAAAACCTAAAAGAATATAAACTATTTTCCTTACGCATGCAAATATAGAATACATTTTGAGTGCAGGTGAATAACATTGTCAGGAAACTGGAAATATTGATTTTTGAAAATATCCAAGTAATAGAAAAAAATAAAAATGCCGGTCAAAATTTCATAAAACAAACAATGAAAAATTCAAAACGAAATTAAAATTTAAATGTTTTAAAATGTTTGAATCAGAAATATATTTTATATATGTCTGTTTCTTCTTTTGATAAACGGAAAGCAATTATGATCCTAAAAATTGGATGATATCCACAATTTTTTTAATTAAATCTAAGAGATGATTTGCCGATTAAATTATTCAAAAAATCAAAGAAATATGAAAATTAAAGAAGTTATTTTAGATAATCTGAATTTCAGAATGTAACGTAAATCTTTTGATTAAAAAAAAGACGAATTCTGAAAAAATATTAAATCTTGACATATTTAAGTTAAAACATTTGAATTTTTCATTTCAAATTCTTAAAAAATCGTCTTTAATTTTTGAAATTAATTGTTTATTAAATCTATTTAGTTAAAAAAATGCAAAAGGTTGCTTTATACTTAGGTTGCTTAAAAAATTCTACCATGTAGAAACTGCTTTTCCTTGACTCTTGTTGTGTGAGACATATTTGCTAACTTCTCCAAGGAAGTGCCGGAAAAAGCTAAAAGAAGTTTAACTTGAAGAAAAAATACCTCAGAAAAGCTCTTGATTTTGTTTGGGATGGCATTTAGTTAGATAAAAGTAAAAATGGCGACAAATGTTAACCAGGCAGGGTTTTTTTCCAGTCAAAGAAATTTCGGGATTTCTAGTAATAAAATAAAATTTTCTTCAATTACTTTTTGAAAACCTTTTCATGAATATTTCATTTCAAGTTTTTATTATCGTTGGGACTTAATACTTGTTGAAATATTTGAAAGAATATTAAGTGAAGTAAAATAAGTCCAAGATAAAATCCTAAAATTAGGAAATATATATACCAAGAAATTTTTACAGAGTTGCATGAACTGCATCTATGGACAACCTAATTTTTGGAAAGATTAATAAGAATGAAATTTAAGTTTAAAATACTAAGTATTCTTTTAAACTTACAATTTTATTTCTTTTAATTTCTTTTTAATTCATTGATTTCATTTATTGATTCATGGATTTAATTTTTATCTTGCTTATATAATGCAATTCTTTTTTAGATTCTGTAATTTAAAATTCAATACGTGTAAACAAGCATACATTGACATTTATTTTGTTCCTTTTACTCAGAAGGATTTTTAGTCCTTATTCGAATTAAATGTTTTTACAACGAAAATAAAACAGCTATATAATAAGTCATTAAGAATATTGTATTCCAAAGAACTCAAAGAAAGTAAAAATCTTAAAACATAATTTTTAATTGTTGTGCTTGAACATACAACAAAGACTATCTTACTTAAAAGAGTTTTCCTTTCTTATTTAAAAAAAACCACATTACTTTATTCATTGAGCTAACAACTTTGGATTTATTAATGCATAGATGGATGATTATAATTTCACTAATACATGTAAAATTTGAAGAAACAACTTTATTTATGGAAAAATAGCCCTTATTCTACATGGAAACATTCACATTAAGCACTTATATATCTACAAATTATTAAAAATATTCTAACTGCATATAGATATATTAAAACTTGCCTATTACATAGTATTATCGAAACTGTTATAAAATTTTGTCACAAAATCTAAAGAATTTGAATACCATCAACGGTTTTTGTAATATTAAATTAGTTTCATCAAATATCGATTAAAAATAATATCAATACCACAAAATTTAACAATTTCTTTTAGAATGATATAAGATATTATCTTCATTTCCTTTATATTCTATGAATATTCAGAAAAAATAAACTATTAAATGTAAAATTATTAAATCCTTCTTTCTAGTTTACATTTTATGTACGTTTTAATGACTACATAAAACATAATGTAGTATAATTCATAATAAAAAGGTGAAGTGTGAAATATTTCTTCTTTTTACAGAATTAAAGCATTTCATTGAAATAAAGTTTTTTCATATTATTTAAGAAAGACAAATTTGGATGAAAAATCTGATTTTCAGTAACTTATACGTAGAAATGAAAGTTGTTCAGAAGAAATAAAAGAGGAATATAATAATTAAAGAACGTAACAGATTAATGTGAATTCGAATTTTTGACGTATTGCATGATTTACCCGCCCTTTTAGTTCATTATTAAAGATGAATTCTCAACCTTAGTGATATTAAATAAAATTTAATATTTTCAAAAAAAGGAACGTTACATTTTTAGCTTATCCATAGATAGCACTTATATCATCATTAATATTATAATCTTTCCAAATACAATTTAAAGTTTAAACTATAATTTTATAATGAAACGAGGAAATATAGCTAACATAATTTATACCTCTCTCATAGCAAACATTTTTGATACATTAACATATTTTCTTTAACAAACTTAATCTATGAAGCGAAACTCTTCATTTTCATATCAAAATTTAAAGATTAGAATTTTGAATTACGATGATTAAGTTTAACTAATTTTATTTAACCTTCAACCGAACACTCTTGAAAATTTAATACTAATCAAAATTTAATACACTTTTCACTGAATCACAGTTTTAACAATGAATACTTTTCATTGGGAGTTTGTGACGCTTATAAATTATTCGCTTTATATCATTAATGACGTCAATTGTATAAACTTAATCATACTGCCTGAATTAAAATTCCCCTTTTTTAATCAACACAATGTAATTGGATTTAATATGTCATGGTTATAATTTAATATTATAATATGATAAATGAAATATAGTGTTATAATAATGATATAATTATAAAATAAGATTACAACAGAATACTTTAAAATATAATAATTAAATTAAAGTGGAAAATTTTTATAAGTAACTTGTTTAATAATGATGAAATGTTTGGAATATGATATCAAAATAGTTTACATAATATTTTCCATTATGTGATTATTCATAACATGTAATTATTCGGTACAAAATCTGATTCATTACCATAGCTGTTCATTTTAATAAATATTCTTCTACGTAAAAGAAAAAAAAAGGTTCTCTAACAACTTCACAATAAGCAATTTATTCTAACGTAGAACGGCAAAAGCGTATTAATCCTTACAAGCCGAATTTCGATTGATTATAATTTTAAATCCCTAGCAAAAAGGGTTTTTTTCTACGATAACCCATTTAAAAGTAGGATTTATTTACCCAAGAGGGAATGAAGTCGGATCTCCATGACGCGTATGCCCATTAGGGCCGAAAGGGTTAAAAGACTGACTGAGTCATCGGTGGAAGTTGATGACACGCCTTTTGGGCCTGACAGATAGTGATGTTGATGTAACATTAGATATAAACATAATAGAGGATATCAAATGTATGTTGATGTCTATCATCTCATCAACTGTTCTTTCAAATACACATGGGACCAGTCTTAATATTTTTACATGATATAGAATCTAAGAAAAGTGTTATTTCTAAGTTTTATTAAATTCATGTAGTTGATATAGAAATTCCTTCTTCTATTATTTGAGAATTTTTTCTACTTTCTACAAGCGAATAGAATTTATAAACCATGAACTTTAAAACTGGAATCATTAAAACTGAACTTAAAAGTTAGTAAGGGGAATTTCCAACATTTAGAAAATCGTATAACAGCTTAATTGTCCATGTAAGAGTTTACTTTAATAAACACAAATCTGAGGCATTTTAATATAAAAATTAATTTATATATGTGTTGAATTAAATTCCTTAAAGCGAAAAAACATTGAAAAAAATAATGAAGTAAAGACTGAAAATTTTCGGTAAAATTTAAAATACAGATCTGTGAAGCAAACTGTAGTAAAAATGTTTCAGATTTTTTTTCTTTTTCATATTAGGAGAATTAAAGTAGACAAGAATAATATTTAAAATTTCATAAAATTTCAAATAAAATAAAGTCTAGAAATTCCTGCTAATATTTGAAAATAAAACGAAATTGCCCAAAATCGAGAATTGATAGTATGTTAGGAAAATATATGTTTCGGAAAAATTAAATAAAGTGTAAATATATCCTACCAAAGACAATGTTTCTCGTACACTTATTGTAATTAAAATTGAAAATAGTTATAATTTTTAACTAATTGCTGATGATAATATCATTTAAAATTGTATTATAATGAAATTACTTGATATAAAACTGTGTTAAAACTGGAAATAAATTCTATTTTAATTGAAATACACTTATTATTTTACCAACTAATATTAAATTTTTTTAAATACTTTTTCCAATCAAGTTCCTAAATATTTTTATGCTTATAATTAATAAAAAATATAAATATAAAAAATAAGATATAAAATAATTATTAATAATATGATGTATTAATGATACAAATATAAAGTATTAAAATTACATTATTTTTATTAACAAAGGGATTATTTATATGAATATAATGTATATGTTGTTATGAGACAAAAAACTAAGAACTTTTTTACACCATGAAATACATTTAATGCTCATATTCCTCAATGTAGTATTATTTATTATTTTTCCAATTATGCTTTTATTAATGTTGATAATTGCTGACATTACAAACTGTATTTCTAACACTTAACCTGTAATAAATTCAAAATAAGCAGCGAGAATTTCAAAAGAATCTTATTTTTTGACAAATCAAACACAGTTATAAAACATTTTAACAAGACATCATACTTATTATTTAAAAAAAAATCAGACTAAAGCTAATTCTATTATTCATAAAAGCACAAAGGAATTCGCTTGACTTTTTTTATCATCCGAAAATTAATCCTTTCTATCAGAAAAATGCAAATCTCTAAAAACATTCGTATGGTCCTTATTCTCGAGTACTTTCCTGGGACGCTTTTTGCGTTGCTGCAATTACACCAAATAAATAACAAAGAATTCAATATTTGCTTAAAAATAGAAGAAATAGGAGCGGAAAAATATTCTTAGCAACCCTTCCTTAAACTTCTAAATTGGGTTCATTAAGTTCATATTAAAACACAGTACGTGCACTGAATTTGTGAAAGGGAAGGCCTTAAGTGCGTTCAAAGTTTAACGCCGCTTATACCAAAGAATAGAGTATTTGTCTGAGTGTAGGTACTAAAGCTTAAAGAAATCCTTTTGTTAGGGTCAAGTGCCTCATTATGCTTAGCTTTTAAATTATGCTTTGATTCTTCCTGATCAATTTATCGAAGAAGGGGAAGAAAGAAAGGAGCAGGCTTAAAGCTCAGGAAATTGAAAATATATTATTACTGAGAAATTTCTACGACGTTAAAAAATAACAGATGATATATTCAGGAAAAAATATAATGGAATGAATTTTTCTAAGGAAAAAAGTTAAGACTTCCCTAATTCCATTCCAAATTTGGTTTAAAAGTGTGTTCAGATTATAAGGACTCCCTGGAATTTTAAAGAGAGTTCAAGAGTTGTTAAGCGAAAACAATCTGATGTTCTTTTTCAATAATGGGGAGTAAAATAAGATGAAAAACCATAAAAAGCGGAGGAATAGGATTTTTTTTGTATACGAAACAAGAAACCTAAATATCTTAAATTAAAATCAATCTTGTTCCAATACGCATAATATCGTATACTTGTTTTGTCCTATGCAGTTATTTCCAGAATGGAACGAAAACAATTTAAGTTAGGAATAGGAGGCATTTCAATTTTTTATAAAAACTCGTTTCAATTACTGTATTTTGAAATGTCAAAAATAGATGTTACTAAAAGTAAATTATTTTTAAGGAATATAATGAAAAATTCTAAATAACATACCTTTACAAAGTAATTTATAAAGAAATTGTTTTGAGGGTTAAATTTAAATAGTTTTAAAGTCGAGTTTGTTTTTTACATTGTTCAGAAAAATAAAGAAAGGATTATTTTTTTTTGCTTGAAAAATTTGCCTAAAAATAAGTTTTTCCTTGTTGAAATCTTCTGCCTTTCGAACAGAGTATAAAATTATGAAAATATTCTAAACATGTTTTTCAATTCATGATTTATTCATGCGGATGTTAATTTTGAATGAAAAAGTTGAATTTTGACCCAAGTGTTTCATTTAATTTATATTATCAAAAATAAGCTTTAAAGTATTTGGAAAGAAAAGTTCTAAGAATTTGTCCAATTAAATTGTTGACAACATGTAAACAATTCAAGAAATGTTAGCATTTCCTTAATTAAATTGTTTCATTCGTTACAAGAACCTATGACTTTTGAAAGCGTCACATTCTTCACAACTTCGGCAATTTCCCAAAACTCTTTTAAGAATGCATGCAAATACATAGATAATTTTCCTCTTTCCAAGAAGCTAATATTAAAAAATTTAGAATTGTCTGTCATTAATTTATATTTGAAAGTTTTTAATAGTAACAGAAAATATTAGCCTATGCCAACATAAATGCGAAAACAAGATGCACTAATTCTATTAAACTAAGGAACGAAACATTTTTATTTCATTTATATTTAGCCCATTTCGAAGCCAAAGCAAAACTGGATATAAAATTAATTTTTTTAACTGTATCTTAGAAGTTATTAACTGTATGTTAGAAGTTATTAAAAGCTTAGAAGTACTTTTTGGTCTTGAGCCGAAAATTCATATTGTCGATTTTTTAAATTTTTAAATAACACTTTCTTTTACATATTATAATGCAAAGCCAATATAAAAAAATTACAAGGAACTCTAACAATGTGAGAAAACCCTTTAATATTGTACCAAATTATTAAAGCAGTTATGAAAAAGATTTTATTCAAAAATACCCGGAGAGGGTATATTATAAATTTGAAAATATTAATACGACGAAAGATAAAGCATTAATTTAGTTTTTATTACGGAATTAAGATCGAACAAAGAATTTGAATATTAATCTTTTAATGTAAAAAAGTAAAAAATAAATTGTATATATCACAATAATTGCTTTAAATTATTTATCATAGCATTCGTTATAAATTTTTACCTTCATTAAGTACTTTTGAATAACTTCATTAGAAAAATTCAAGTCTTTTCTAATAAAGTACCAAAATTTAATAATACTGGTATGATTACAAAACTTTATGTTATCCAGTTATTTATGTTTCATTATCATTAAACTTCTCAAATATAGAAATTCAGTATAAAAATGTTAAAAATTTTCACATTTATTTGCCGTTATTCATCAGTTGATTTGATTTAGGATATTTCAAGATGAAGATTTTGATTTAGAATATTTCAAGATCTTCATTTTCAATCAACAAAATGTGTGATTGTACAACTTTTGTTTTCACTATTAAGTTATAATACTTCCAAATTTTTTTTAATTAGATTGTCAATGCAAGTAATGTTTTAAAATCTATCCTTAAAAGATGTAAAATATTTGAAATTTATTTTTAGCTTTACTTTTGAGCATACGTTTTTGCTAATTTTAAACAATAATTATCAAAAATAATTATTTAAAAATCATGAAATGAGTATAAGTTTTATAATAAAAATTTTCTACTCAATGAATTATATATCATTGGTTTAGAATTTATTAATAAAAGAAAAGAAGGTTAAATTCATCTAATGATACCAATTTTTCACATAGAGATTATTGTTCGTATAGATTTTATTAATCCATTCACATTTTCATTTATAGCTTGCAGTTTTTAGGACAATAACTTTTTTAAACTTTAATAGGGATTTTTGTAAGAATTCAATTAATCTAAGAAATAATGTTTTTCATCTGGAATTAAACAAAGAGATTAACACTTTATAAGATATTTAATTATCACAAATGGAAGTTATAAATATAAAAAAATTGTCTAACAATGAAGAATTTTAAGATGAAAAGTATTAAAAAACCATTAATGTTAAAATAAACTAGGAATACACCAAGAGCATTTTGGAGTTAAATAAAAACATTTCGAATTTTATTTTGAATTTTTATAAAATTCTCTAGCATTATTTTTAGTTATAAAGTACTTTTTTCTCTTTGCACTGAGATTTATTTGAATTTTTTATTTATGACATCAGATTTTTTTCATTTTATTGGAAAAATGCGCTAAATTTTATAAATACATATTTTGCATGGATTAATCTGATATCAAAAGGCAAATTGCAGCCTTTATTGTTTATTATAATTTCAACCTCATTGATTTCATCTTATTATATAAAATACAAAGAATTTGCATTGCTTTCAGGTAATGTAAATCAGCAAAATACCCTTGTAATTATTATAACATACTTATATTAGTAGATAGTTTTAGTTTAAAACATATTTAAAAGATAATTAACTGAGCATTAAATTCTGTGATACTTTTTAAAGTTTCGCTGATTCGCAAGTTTATCCACCATAAAATATATATTGTATAATGTTATATTGTATAATACTTCATTAAATACTTTTAAAAAAATTCTATATCAATTATTTTATAGATTATCAATTAAACTACAGTAAAATATATTTCATTATTGCATCCACATTTTTACTGTTAAATACTTAATTAAACCCCTAATGTTTTATATAAGAAAGAATTAAGAGGGTATTAGATTTTACTTATAAAGAAAAAAACAAAAATCCATATGGATGCCAAAATATCTAAAGTTAAGATATTTTTAATTATGCCAAATTTATGACTTATCGTAATGCTATTCTTAAAATGAAATTCAAACGATTCCGATCTCCAAAGTACAGAAGCCAATGTCCCAGACGAAATACTTTACGCCAAAGCAACTAATGATTTAAACTTTCCCAAGAGTGGCGCCACAGTACAGAACTCTTTCATGTATCCAATATAATTCGATTTATTATTCCTAGGAGACATTTTTCAATTAATATCGTATATCAAAAGCCTGAAAATAACATTACACGCTAGTTTCTCTAACAAGGGAGAAGATTAATTTACAGGGTGTTTAGAAATTTAATTGGATCAGAGAAAAGAGTTGTAATGCATAAACATCCACAAATACTTCAACAGTTGCGTCATAAATTTAATTTAAAACATATTTTACCGTCATAAAACTTTAAATAGTATATGAGTTTTATTTTTAATTATTGATTGTTTATAGCTAAATAGAAATAATAGCGGGTGGTGTTTTAACTAATAACGGGTGGGTAAAAATTCAAACACTCAAGCATATTTAGCTAAATATATATTATAAAAAATAATTCTCTTTTCTTAACAAACTAATGTGACAAAATAAATTTAAAATAATTTAAGATAAAAGATATTTGTAATCATATTTCTTTTTTGCATAATTTTCATTCTGTAAATATTTATTAATCTTATAATTACTTATATATTAGTTTAAAATTATCATCCGTATTTTAATTAATTATTTTAATATTTAAATTATTTTTTTCACTCATATTACAATGTTTACAGAATAATTTAAAACAAAAACTATTAAAGAATATTAAAAATATTTCATATTACCTAATTATAACTTTTACATACACTTAACAAAGTATTGGTTTCGGTTAAATATATTTTTAAACTCAAGCAATCAATCACTAACTTTTCATAAAATAAAAATCACTTTTTTCAAAAATTATTTTTAAATCACTTTAAAAAGTTTAAGATTTTACGTTTACAAACAATAAAATATAATTATAACGTCAGTTTTATCTGATGCTTATAAAAGTTATCATTTTAATAATTTTAATTTATCTAAAAAATTTTGTTCCATTTTTAAAATTCAGAAATATGATTTTCTTTTTATACTTATAAAAAAATAATCGTTTGATTTCTCTGGTAATTTAAAAATTAATTCAACCTTCAAAATCTTATAAAAAACAAGCAAAAAAGTAATTTTAGAGAAAATCATAAGTTTTAAGGCCCATCTTGCAAGAAACAATACCGAAACCAAAGTTAATAAAAGTTTACAAACTTTTGATGGGGCAGTCGCTTGTTACTCTACTCACTAGAACACTTAAGAAAAATGTAAATAAATAAATATCAAACATCCCTTACCCACAACAGCATGGGATTTGACCAAGCAGATGATAAGGTTGTTGAAAACTGCATTTCGTTGCTTATCATACGATCCGCCGAAATACCGGTCTTATTACGGCTATCCAGTACAGCGGTTGGTTGAAACTCGGGATGCGAAAGAAAAAATTTCTACTGTCCTGGACGAGAAATTAGAAAAATTTCTCTCTCTTTTTTTATTTGTGCAAATCTCTGTGTCGAGCGTCCGGTTGGGAGGCGATTGAACCGCTGGCGCAAAGACGGACCGCACAGTGAGAAGACAACTGTGCGAATGAATAGCGAGAGAAAACGTAGAGACTGAAGGGGAGGAGCCAAACCAGCGCCGAGAACACAAACGCAGTTCGTCTCGAGAAAGCTTACTTCGTGCACCTGGCGGAGAGCTTAACGGGATGAGGTATGGTCATCACTGACTTCGACCGGCGGGATCTTCATTTACTTTTTCCGACACCCGAAGGGACAGGAATTCATAACAATGCCCAATAAGTTCAAATATTTTAGGGTTTCACCGATTGGGCGAGAATGTCCTTCGGTGTGTAATCAGAAGGGGTAGAGGTATTTTGGAAGAGTAATGGTTTATTGATAAATCCATATTTGCCCGCATTTCTGACCGGCGTGTCCCAAGGAAATATTAATGAAGATAAAGCTTTTGTTTCGGAAGAATTTCATTGTTAAAGCATTTTCAGAAATATCCCCCATTATTAATCGGTTAACTGGTAATTATGTAGTTTACTTTAATGTGGTTAATTATTTAAATTTGATTAGCGTTCTTACAGATTGCATCAAAATTATTTAGCAGAATGAAGGATATTTTGAATAGTTATTATTTAATAATATAATTATTTTTCAGAACATTGTTGATCAAATAGCTGGTTGGAATATTTGAATAAAAATAAATTTTCATTTTAATTTAATTTATTTTTTCTCCTACAATCCTTAAGCTCCTTATTAACCGTAAGAGTAATTTACACATAGTACAATTTATCACATTACTCTTTCTTTTTTTTTTTACGAAACACGTTTAAGAACTTGTGGAAAAAATATGAAATGTTGAAAATAACATTTAAGAAAATTTATTTTTTATATAGGTTTATAATGAAAAATGAGAAGTTCAAAGAAACTTTTTTAGTAATTCTTTTCATTGAACTCTAAAAAGCTTTAGCCCTTATTTTCAAACAAGTTGGAAATCAAGATGTGAAATATCTCCTCTACTTCGGGTTTATCTTCCTTTATGATGATATGAATTGGTTTATCAATATATATACTTATATTGAATGTTTACTGCATTTCTTATTTTTTTGTTTTAATTATTTTTCGCTTGTACTTATTTAGTTTATTATCTAAATTTTGTTGGGTATTTTCATAAAAAAAGACAATTAATTAAATAAGACAAATAATATTCAAAATCCATCGCTAAAAAACTCCTCGACCTATTAACTATATACAATTTATTTATACTTAATGCAGTCCTTATTCTTAAGAATCGAACCTAAATAAAATTAGAATGCATATCAATTATTGTAAAGCATTTTTAGGGTGAAAAATTACTTGAGTGAAATAGTATTTAAGCAATTTCAACTGTGTGTTTCCGCCGGAAGCCTGTTTGTATGGCACGAGGGGGAGAAACAGTTTCTGTAAATCGATTACCTTCCGCGTGTAGTTAGAATGCAGGAAAACCTGCTATTTACTGAGAACTCTGCCCAAGTGACAAGATTCTTGGACTACTGAGGAAATTTCGATGATCTAGAATTACCGTTTTTGAATCTTATACTGTCAAATTCCGGTCTTATATCCTATTTTTACTTAAATCATTAAATATTCGCTTAATAGCAGAAAAATAGGAGATGAATACTGCAAGCAATCAGATTATTTCATTTATAAATGAAAACTTTATTAAATAGAGGGAAAAAATAAGTAACCATTCTGTACTTCTGATTAATTAATTAAAACGTTTTACAAATTTAAAGTTGAACGTACTGAAAGTTTTTATAGCTGAAAGGAATCCAAAAAACGTTTGAAAATTTTAAATAAACAGAACAAAAAGTCGTATTGCTTCCCATTTAATAAAAAAAAATATTGATATAAAAAAAATTACTTTTGGACTTGTAAGTAGTTTTTTAATTAATTACTAAAATAATTGAAGAATTTTGAAATTAAAATAAAAGGGATTTATTTATAAAGGCCGACTTTTAAATGATAAAATAGCAATTCTATGTTTTTGTGCACTATAAGGTGATGAATTAATAACAAAATTTTAAGTGCTTCAATTATGCAATCGATTATCCAAAAGATCTTATTTATAACTTCTAAATTATAAATTAATTCATCCTATAAATTTTGAGGATTTCCCGAAGAACCATATTTTAGAGCATATATCTCATTAATAAATATTTTAAGATCCAAAAACTTAATTAAATTTTATTTTAAAATAAATATATCAACAAAAAAGTTATACTACTAATGTTTTCATATTTGTTATTACGATTATCTATAAAGGACATAAACTAATGAAGCATTAAAAACAAATTTTATTTAAGAAGTCGGAACATCATTATAACTTTTTAAAAAAAGATTAGTAATTTACAATTAAGTTAAAGATACTGAATCTTCATATAAGGGCAATTACAATTATGACTAAAATTCATTCAATATATGAATACATTACCAAAAAAAATGGTAACTAAGTTAGTAATAGAAAAAAATTACTATTCTTTTTTTTAAAAAAATTAGTACCAAGATATTTCTTTCAAGGTTAATGTGCACTATCCAATATTAGCAGTGATAAGGATTAAATTAGTATGGTGAATTATATCTTATATTAGGATTATATCTTATATGACAATGTATTGCAGGTTTTAATGTATTAGAAGTTCAAACTTTTAAACTTAAATTTAAGTATTACAGTAAAAATTTCACTTATACCAGAAACCAGAGAGGTGCATTTTATTTTAGCTTTCACACTCAATGCACTGTTATCACACACAAATAATGCCCAATATTTGCAAATTATAATTTTGTATTACAATAGGTTAATAGCCTCTTTTTTTAAAGTAGAGTAATAACCAGCTATTTTATATTTTAACATTCAGACATTATGTTTGTATTAAAATTTCAAGAATGATCGTGTATAACTTCATTTCTTATATTTTAAGATAACCTGTTTGAATAAATATAGAAAAAACCTTTTGAAACATGTTTTATAAAGTAGAAATTTGAATGTATTTTTATTTTAATTAATTCTAGGACTATCATTTCTTTTTTGATTGATTGTTAATTTTTATCTCTCACATTTGCTATAACTTTATTTCTACTTTTTTCTCCATTCTTATATGGAACGGCAAAAGATAAAAATAAAGTAAAACTATAATTTGAATAGTTAAAAGATAAATTAAAATCACAATGGATTTGTTTAGGGTTTTTAGTTGTTTACTTATCAACAAGCAATGGAATTTTATTTCTGTGATAACAATGGTGGATAAAGAACATTTCAGCAAGAAAATGACAATAGAGCAGTTATACAAGGATGGAAGAAAAAATTTGAAGATCAAAGTAAATTAATTTTATAATCATTTTTTATTACTTTATTTTTCAAAATTTCAAACAGAAAAAATACCAAAAATTTTACAAAGCATTGTTTGATCCTTTTCCTTTTCGACTTTGTAATTATTTCATTCAAATGCTATTATTTTTAATTTTTGATAGAATTACCCATTCAGAAGTATGTTATTATTAAATAAATAAAATATAATATCGTTAGATTCATACAGCATGTCACATTCATCTTGAATTGTATACTTAAAAATTTCGAATTGATTTTTTAAGAAGATATATATATTATGGTCATTGTAGTCATTTGATTATTTTTATTAATAATAGTAATATATCAATGCCATTGACAGCAACATATTTACGAAAATAGCTTTTGCATGAGACTACTCGCTTCTCATGTAGATTTTACTTAAAAATAGGTTAATCAATAGCCCTTAAATGCATATCAGCGTATTTTCTTTTCAACTGAGTAATTACAGTAAGCTATTCGTTTATTTCTTATTCTCCGTCTTTGGGAATTGATTTCTTTTACTCTACAGTTTTTAATTGATAGTACTTATAATTTATAATTATTTTTAATAATTCCGAATTTAAATAATTTTTGGAGCAATTTTTCATAATCAAGTGACACTAAATAATCAGTCCAAATATTTTAAAGACCTAAATTTTCTGAAACAATAATGGTTGAAAGAGGAGAGTAGGTATACCATAGCTCAGCCATTTCCAGCTATCTCTGCCAAGATTGAATGCCCCTGTATCTCTAATGCCTTCTCTTCAGATATATGGATAATTTGAATGCAATGCGTCAGAATGTCAAGAGGACTATGGAATGTGATTTATTACATAAATTAGTAATTCAGGAATCTGCCTTCAGCCTTTATACGCAATTCACCTTAAAGTAGGCCAACTACCATATAAATAATGCAAGAACAACTTTTAATTTTAAATAATGCAAACAATTCAGTGAAAACTGTACTTGTTTCCAAATTTTGATAATTTATTTTATTTCAGTTGTTTTTGATTGAAAATTCTTCGACGGATACAAAATTAACGAAGAGATGGGAAGAGAAAATTAAAAATAAAATAAATGTTGGTTAAAATACGAGTTTCTCTTATGAATAATATAAATAAATTTAATTTAATTTTGATGCTTTAAATTCGTTAACTTATTTCATTCACATATTAAGCGTCTACACAGATAAAGTAATGTATAAATTGCACTCCTAGAGTTTCTTGGAGATATCTATAAAAAAGTAAAAATTTCATTTGACATTCCAATATTTCTATATTATACGGAGAAAATTTATATAAGCCCTATTCCTTCAGAAAGATAAATAAAATGTATAATAATTGTTGATTTAAGTTTAAAGGTTTCAAAATCATTGATTATTTTGAAAGAATTTTAACTTTATAAAAATATTTATTGAATTGTTCGAATTTCATACATAATAAATGATACTGACAGAGCTAGCTCAGATGATTTTATCCATAACTTATATTTATCTATGGTTTTGAAGCAAAGAGGGAGAAATAAGGTGCTTTTTAGCGTGTGGTCTTATAAATGTTGCCCATACTACCGATCAAATACAATGATTAAAACTAAATGAAATGTTGATTAAAATACGAATAGTAGATTTATTTTCAATTTTATACAGAAATAATTACGTAGTTAAGACAAATATATTGTTGGCATAAAATTATGCTGTGTATTACTAATTCTTTCTCTAAAAAGTTTTTCAAACAGAATTTTTTGAAGCAAAAAATTTATTCTAATTTCCTCTTATTTATTTTTTCGATAAGCATTGCAAAAATACCTTGTATAAGATTCAATTTAAATTTCGATTCTTTTTGGGTTCGATAATTTTTGCGTAAGGCAACAAATATTTTTCTTGAAACTATTCAAGAAAATGGTCTAAAAAATTAACCAAAACAAATCGAAGCAATGTTTTCAGTATACGTGTTATGACTTGTGTACTATTTATTTAAGACATTAATGACACTATAATTTTTAAAGTCTACAGAACTATGTAGATATTTCTTAAATTCATCAGTTTCTTTATTTGCATTCTAATTTGATTACAAACATGAATGTAGGATATAATATGCTTTTGGGGGGGAATTTCATATTACTCTAAATTTATTTTATCACTTTAAAAAAAATTTCTCTATCTAATATTAAATTTAAAATTTTATTTCACTTATCAATAAATTTTTAACAGAAGTAAACGTGATTCCCAGAATTTGTAGCTGTTAACTTGATGAAACAATGCCTAATTTTTTTGATGTGGTACATCCATCTATTATAGCCTGAGGTAATTTTACACGAATAAATTAAAAGACTAATTTATTGTTCCAGCAGTATCGATTCTCCCTCTTACGGTAGCGCCAGTCATGAATTCAAATTCTTATTATTGATACATGGTAAGGTATGGGTTATGAGTAGCAGCAGCAATAGGCCCATGTAATAAGCATTCTGATTATCCTTCAACGTTCCTGTGACAGTCTAGCAGAGTAACTTGACAGCAATGTGATTTACGCTCTAGTCTGAATTTACATGAATGCTAATTTGGGGTGCATTCAGATGAAGAATACGTCATTTGAGTCCCTGTTTCATGGAATATCACCTATAAATTGTCATACTTATTTAATATTTCCCTTTGGAGTACCTTATAATCATTCTATTTCCAAGTTTGTTTGAAGATAGAATGAATCAGGAATTGCACCTTTGTGAAAAGAGACATAACTGAATGTTGTAACACCTAACAGATGAATATTGGAGACATGGATATAATCATTATGATTTCAAATTTGTAAGAGAAGTTGAAGTTTCCGTTTAAAGTAGGACATTCAATCCACAGTTCAAACACTCCTTTCCTGCCAGCTACCTCAATGATAAATACTGGAAGTAAAGTTTTCTTTATCTAAATTTCAAAAATCGTACACTTACCATCCGTAACGAAAAGAAATTTTGATTTTGTGAATTCAGTTCTATGTCATATTCATTTCACCTCCATCAGTATTGCAGATAAACTAATAATGAGTAAACGCTATTGGTCAAAGTATGGGTGTTTGTTGAAAATTCAACTTGGTTATTTCTAGGGTACATATTTCCTCCACCTCTTCAGCCTATACTTCTTGTTCAAAGGAGATAAAATCTACATTCTCAACCTCATTCATAAGAACTATATTATCTTCTTCCTCGACTTCGTTTTCTTCCATTTGATATAAAAAAAGTTTGAAGTTATTATTCGCAGCCGACTTTCGTATTTGAAAAGAATGTGAATTTTTATTATGTCATAGTTTTCTGAAATTTCAGTCCCTGATTTTCTATAATGATTAAATGTTAATGGTTTGAATGAAAGATGTCGTTTTATTAATTATATAAATACGTTTTATCATAAGTATAATATACACAAAATAAAATATATAAAAATTGTTTTTCAACATTAAAATCATATACCCAATAGTTTTTCGACTAATATTTATCGGAGATAATAAAGAATACTTTCTTGTTTCACAAGAAGAAACACACAAGTGAAAGATAAATTTCATAGTTATTTACAATAAATATAACCGGAGTAGAGAACAAACAATTAAATTCACAAATATTTTGATTTCGATTTTTTTAACACAGTTACAACTAAAATAAACAAACGTACTCAAATAACATTTGAAGATGTGCAGAAGTGTTTTTATTTTTCCTCTAAACGAGTTAAATCATGGTATGTGATTTTTAATTCGATAATATCTCACCTGTGCTCATAGTAATTATTTTTTCAATTACTTCTAAATTCCACTTACTGAAACAAGATTTATAAGCCACTGAATTTTTTTAAAATTATTACAAAAGCATTTTTTTATAAACAAAGATAACTTCGTCTCCATTATTTTAAGTTATTTATAAAGATTTATGTTCATCCATGCAACAAACGATACTAATAAAATAGATTTTATCACAACTCTCGTTAAAATAACTTCAATTTTATTTTCTTATTAAATTAGTAAGCATCAAATCTCTAGTTAGATTAAAGATAAGTTCTAGAATTTGCACAGGTACTTTCTTGCTCAGATATATGTCCCCGCAAAACTAGCAATCCTTAGGAAAGACACAGAATAATCTGTTCTTCGAAAATGGCCTGTGTGATCAAATTAAGATAGAAATCAGCCTTAGCCATTAAAATAGTTAAAATGCAGAACAATTCAAAATAGAATGCCCATTGCAACCAATTAATCCAATTGTCAATTGATACAATCTAACTGCATTTCCATATAATGCAATAGATCCAATTTTGATGTTTCCCTATGGCATAAGGAAATAATGTGAATTTTGAATAGGATTAAAAACGCACAGTTTTGAATAAATAATGTATTAGTCGCTCAAATTTTCATAATTAGTGGATTCGAAATTGAATTGCTTAAGCGTTCCAAACGGGTCAAAAATTATCAGATTAATATTTTAATTGTTTAGAATCATTATATTTGTTATGTTATTAATTATTGGCAAATGAAATTGTATCTAAGTTCTTGTAGGTGTTATTAAATTATGAATTTATGAATGAACCAAATACGAGGAGTGAAATAAACTGGAGTAATAAAAGAGGAATTAAAAAAAGAATGAATACTTATTTGGAAGTATTATGTGCGAACGAAATAAATTATATTTTGATGGTTATTTTATGAGAATAAAAATGGAGTAAGAATTTACAAAAAAAAATTAAATCTTAGTTATAACCAAAGATTAATATATTTTTTACATATCCTTCAACACAATAGGATGTCTCATCCTGAAATAGGAACTTCTATCTCAATAATATTTATTGGAATGCAATGTTTTAAATCATCTTTGGAATATATACTTCATAGATAAACACAGATGCATGAAAAAAATCATTACGAAAGTCTTTTAACATTTACTTTCACATTATTTTACGTTGTTTGATGGTTTCCTGTTTTGCTTCGTCTGCAACTACATACGATTTATTCGAAAATTGTTTTGCTTCTGCGCATTTCATATTAATCACGAACATATTGACGTCATTGCTTTGGTTTCTTTCATAAATATATTTCTATAGCAAAACATTATTCCAATTTATTTTAAAATTCCGAAAATAATTATAAAACCTTAAACTTCTTCAGTTTATTAGAAAGAATATTTTTATCATTAGCTTCGAAAACAACTTATTTCTGAATGTATGATTTTGTTATGGATGATGGATTTTGATTTCTGTGTTCTTAAATGTTTTGTTAATGTGATGTGCTGCATGAGGAATAAATGAAGTAAAATACGAATTGCAGAAAAAATTTATAGTTTATATAGACAAAATAATAAAAAAGCATAAAACACATCTCAAAAATAGATTCGTTTTCTAATCAAAGACATATTTATATACTTACAAAAATATGTAATGTAAATTAAAGCCCGTACTGTAAATCTGATCACTGAAAAGTAGCTTACCTGGTTTGAAACTATTTTTAGTGATCACAGGTCATCAAAATAACAATAATATTTTTTTTATATTTGCAAAAATGCAATTAGGCAGTTCGATTTTCACTCACTTCCTGATACAATCGAGTGCTTCAATTTAGCATAAATATATCTTGCAGATTTAAATACAATATTTTATTATTTTAAGCATTAAATTATGAATAAATGTATTAATTTTAATTAAATTGGTATTCCATATGAAAGGTAAAATCTAACCTTAATTCCGATAAAAACTTAATATAAAACTATGTTTCCATTTCAATAATTATAAAGTATATTATGATTAAAAAAACAAAAATGATGAAAAAAAAATCAAGCTTCATAATAATTAGATTAGCAAAATATTTTAAAATACTACACTATAAAAGATATTTATTCATAATAGAAATAATAGAAAGAAAAATTTATAAACAATTATTAAAAATTAAAAATAGTTCACAAGTTATTAAAATATTAGTATTTTTCGAGTATTTATAGAGGAATCAGTGCCAAATACTTTTAAGACTTGGTTTTTGCTTAGATATTTTTGATAAATAAATTATTTCATATTTTATATTACAATAAAAAATCTGTTTAAAAAATGTTTATTTAATTTTTTATATCTTTATTCAATTCATTTTCTTTCATTAATCCATTTTCATCAAATGATGGCAATAAAAATAGTATTTTACCATTCATTTATAATCTTTCAGATATTTTGTTATAGTGATAAGCTTCGAAGGATTAAATTCAGATTTGCCAATCTATCTGTTTTTCATTTAGAAATATTGAATCTAATAAAACATTTTTTTTAAATTTTTAACATTTTTTATACATAATATCGTCGCTGAAGTTTTTTTCTTACTTGGAGTTTTCAAAAAAAATCTCGATGAGAATATAAGTGTTATTATAAAAAAATTTAGTCTTATAATGAATGTTGTTATTACCTTAAATTAATTTGAAATGAAAGTAGATATCAAATAAAGATATTTTTTCTACTAATTAGAATTTTTATAAAGGTTCTTTAGAAAATTTTCCTTTAATCCTCTATACATTTCATTTTATTGCCTGAAAGCACACTCGAAAACGTTAAGGACTTTAAAAAAATAAAACATGTATTACAAAATTAATAATCAAGAGAAAATAAAGAAACAATTGAAACAATATAAAGTAAAATAATTTGTTTTCTTTTTAAAAACTTCCCACTTAATATTTTATTCCTTATGAAAATGAGTGAAAACGTGCAAAACATTTTATTAGAATAATAACTTTGTATCAATGCATCTAACAATTTTAATATTTAGCAAAATTAGAGGATGAATAATAATTTCTGAGTGGGAAAATGAGATAACATTCTCTCATATCATTGTCAATTGAACAAAATAATATTTAAAAAAATCAATTATTATTGATGTAAAGGAAAGCACAGAGTCAATGCATTGTATATAAATTTAACGATTTACTTAAAAAGTTGCGAAGAACTCTTCTAATAAATATATAAAATAATGTTGATGCTGCTGTTACTTATGGTACTTGTCATGGACAAGCAAGCTGAGGCACCATCGGATCTAAACCGAAATAAGCGTCTCTTGTTTGAAGCAGCGCCAACTAGAATTAAGAGTATGACTTCAGCTACACACTCATCACATTAGCTTGAACAGCCCCTTTTTACAGGGGGGACATTCACACACCTCATGGATAGCACACAGAAGAACAACCATGCCCTCACCGAGACACGAACCGGGGAAGCCCAGATTACAAGGAAGACGCTCTACCTCTGTGCCAAGACGCTGGTAATATTGTGGAGCGTATACTTTATTTCATTAAGGTGAGGAACACATGTTAATAATCCATCCATTACACCAAACAAAAATATAAATTTTTACTTCATCATTCTTTTACATATGAGATTTACTAGTTAATGTGTTAAAAAAGATTTAATCTTATATATTCCTCAAATGGCACAACGTACAATGACCATAAAAAAGCAATTTTGGGGGAAAAATGTTTTATTCTTTTAATAATCAAAACTCATGAACCAATCATTTATTGATGAGTTATTTTTAATTCAAATAGGTGACTAAATCTCAACAGCTTTGCCACATTCTCAAAAAAAATCTTTATTGTTAAAAAGCAGGGGATTTTTTTTGTGCATTTTCTTTACAAATACAAAAAAAAATCCCCTTTTTTCTCAAAGCATGTGAAAATTAATGAAAAACATTGATATTACTTATTTATTAGAAGAAGTTCAGGCAAGTTGAAACTGTCATGATAAAAGGAGTTCAGGCATACCTTCGTCTCCCCGTTGATGATCAATGAGGAAACTGATTTCGAAATATCACTGTTTGTTTCCATATAGACTCTTCCTTCCAATGACTTACAATAAATGGAACAAATACGTTGAAATTATTGACTACTCATATTTGAGTTCTCAAAAGCAAGAACTTGAAATTCGAAATATATTAATGAGCAATCTGATAGCTAAACTGGAAATCATTCACTTGTGGTTTCGATTTCCTAATTGGCTGAAAAGAAGGAATAGAAAAGAGGAACCTCTCAAATCATTCTCTTTACTCTATGTCATTTTGCAGGTGGTTGCAATTTTCATAAAAGCTTCAATGCACTCTATCACAGAAGATGCATTGTGGAGAAGTTATCATTGAAAGAATGACGTTTTAAACCAAAATTTTCTGTTTACAAGTAATAAGCTAAGAACGGAATTTTGAATATTTTTGAAATATCTCCAGTTGCGCTTGCACTAGTGTTAATGATTCACTTATAGAAAAGGTTCTCTCTACGTCCATATCTTTGTAATGAACACATTTTAATTTGCCCTGTCTATTAGCTGGTTTAATTAATATATCATTAGGATTCTTCATTTTAATGCAGAGCATTTGAGATTGCTAGTGGCCCTTGTCTAATCTCACAAAATGAATCTTATAATATAAATTAATCAAAGTCAAACAACTCTCAGTAGATTATAAAGAGAGGATATATGCATATAATTGTCCTTTAATGTCTACGATTTGAATTCATAAAATCTATTGCTACGTGGAATACATTACAATACTGAAAGCAAGAAATCGTATTTACTATTTATTTATAAATTTGCTAATGACAGTATGATCCAAATTAAAAGATAAGTACCTCCTATCAAAAACTATATGATGGATCACTATTTGATTTTTCCAACATGCTCTCTTGAATATAAGATTTCGTTTTGAGAAGAAGAAAATATAATTTTTATATCAACAGATCAGGAAATGGGGTTGTTTTTCTAGTAATTTACATAAAATTGAAAGAAAAAATATTTTATTTATATAACAGTGCATGAAGAGAATTTTCAATGAGCTATGATTTTAATAACTATGAAAGTAATTTTATGATCTATTGGTAATTCGTCGAACTCATTTAAATGATAAATAACTTCGCTTTTGATGTAGTTCAAGACATTTTATCAGGTAAAATGTTTGCATTGTGTCCCCTTACAGCTGCGAGCTTTTGGGAATTCTTTCTGTCTTTTAAAAAGACCAAAACATTTGTATCTAAATCTCTAAGGGGATGTTCATAACTGAAATTCAGAAAGTTGATAAAACAGTGAACATGTAAGTACAAATTTACCTGGTAAACTGTATAAATTTACCTGATTAATATCAGTTGCAATTCTGAGAGTAGAAAATAGTATAGCCACAATTGTTGGACATGTAAATGCAAATTTACCCGACAGCTTTGGTACACGTGCAGTAAGTTGTCCCATTTTATCTTAAAATATATAGTTATATTCACTCTTTCTAAACTAAACAACTTACTTGTAAAAGACACACCATTTCCTTGGGATCTTTCAGAATTTGTACTAATTTCACTTCTGAAATCGAAATCTTACTCAGGGGAGTATGTAGATGAAATTTATTTATTATCCATCATAAAAGGTGATTACACATCTCCTATTTAATTTTGATCATCAGGTACATTTTAATTGTTAATTTTGATTCCAATTCATTACGTTTATAATTTTTTTAAATCTTTGTTTTATGGGGATCCAAATCCATTCGAAGAATCGCGCTATTACATTAATGTAATGCAGTTTATTGATTTGCCAAAGGCAATTTAAGTAATTTGGTAATAGTTATTATTTTTATTTTGTTATGCCGAAAGGTTAATTATCATAGCTCCAGAACCCTTTATAAAATATTATTATTATAATTAGCATTCCATTTAAAAAATATATAAATTATCAATTGAAAAATTGTTTTAACGTAATCAACTTTGCTAGTAATAAGTAAAATAAAATGTTTAAAAAATATTAAAAATTGCAGAAAAGGAAATATTTTTAATTACTGAATCAGAAGAAAACGTTTGAAGATAAATAATCACTCATGAACAGTTACTTTGTATAGCATCAAGGGTTTTGAAACTCTATTTTACATATACGTAGCAAAGACTTTATATAAATAATTATAATTAAAATAAGTTATCTACTTTGCTATTAAATAATTTTGTCTTTTTCTCTTAGACACCTTTCAACAGAAGCAACGAAAATTTTTGCTGTAGTATAATGTAGGGAACAAATAAAATAATCTTAATAGAATAAATAGCAATCCTCGTCCTAATTTGTTAGGCAAAAGCTGTCATTTATTATGAATAGTTTCAGAAAATATCATTATTTCAGTAAATCGGCAGTTAATTATTTTTCATTGCAAGATACTGTTTTCATAAATAAATAAAATATATTTGTAAACTTTAATTAATTATTTTAATCTTATAGTATAATGGGCTTATCTGATTCTCTATCCCAAAATTACTTCCTACAGGAGAGGATGAACCGTTGCCGTGGATCATTATATCCACATCCTCAGATTTTGGCTATGATTTTTTTCTAATTGTCATTCTAATCATCCTAACTGCATAACTAGTAATGGTATAATACATTTCGATTAATTTCTAGTCTGAGATAACATTACCAGATTTATCAATTTTTCGGTTTCAAAAATCTTTTTGCAATAATAATGTGGTGAAATATATATAACAAAAATCAGTATCACTATTTTATAATGTATAAGAGGTTGTCGTTATTTATTTCCCTTACAATAGGTTAAAAGGTTCAATTTTGAACCTATTGGAGTTTGTTAATAAAGGATAATTTTTATCTGATATGTTGATAATTATGTATTGGCAATAGTATAAAAAATTATTTCATCATACATATTTTTGCCTCAGATTTTACTTGTATGAATCCATGAATAACTAACTCATCTCTCATGTTTTTACACAGAAGAAAAAATTTCTCATAGAGAGAAATATTTAATAATATTAATTTCAACTTTTTTAGAATGGAAAACAATGTATCACATTTACAATTATCTGGATCTAATAAAATTAAAGTTTTTTATATCACCCATTCAGCTACCCCCAATTTGCCCTAATGTTTCCCCAAAAAATTCGTACTTTAAGACGTTAAATTAGCCATATAATATTCGTATTTGGGATTGAAATTATGGTCTGAAAAATCTAAAAATAAATTTCTGGTACTGAATTTCTTATTATTTCCTTTTGGTACTTTTTAAGGGAGATTAAAACGATCAAAAGTGCATTTTAAAGGTTTTTAGGATGTTTACCTTTAAAGAGAAACTCGAAATTTTCGACAACCAAATTGGCCTAATTTATTTTCTTACCTTATCTAATGAATGGATATTAAGTGAAAATGAAATTATTGGCAATCGAATTATCTGAATTTATTTATGTTTTTTCCTTAACTTTAATTAATATCGTAATGTTTGTTTAAAAATATATAACATTTGATGTACGAACCTTGGTAGCAGCAACTTTTACCAATTGCCGTCTATGGCGAATCTTGGGCCGAGCTCCTGTTTTCAAACCCTCCTCTTTAGACTTTCGAGTTGTCATTTGGCCCTGAGTGTGTTATGCACTAAACTTACTTCTGTTAGAACCAGCAAGCTCTCTAAAAATAGCAAAATAAAAACACAAACTTCTTTTTAATTGTCAATACATTTTTTTCCAAAAAGCACAATTAAAACATTGTTTAGTTAAAAGCCATTTATTCTTCAATACATTTTTTTCTAAAAAACACAATTAAAACATTCTTTAGTTATTAGCCATTTATTCTTAAATAAGAGAAATCTGATTTACGAGGACATTCTTTGCAGTTACAATTTTTTTAATTCATGCTAAAAACTCCCCACCAGAATTACAGAGACATTCATCCATGTAGATATTTTTATTAACTAAACAAAAGTTTCTTGGCAAAAATTTTAAATTTTGAGCGAACATCAAAATTGTGATTGTTAAAATTATTAGCACGAAAAAGAAAAACTACATAGTTAAATCTCTCTGTATAATGGCAAATTACATGTTGTTGAAAAGATGGAATAAAAAAAATAAGTACATTTTCTTCTTTGAATGAAGTTGATATATTCTTTTTTATGTCGGGTGCACATCAGATACACAGTTTTTTAAAAAAATTCATTTAAACGAACACATTAATTCCGGAACAGGGCTGAAAAAGCAATTAGAGTATTGAATTTGAACTTTAGCAGATTTAATCGAAGCATTTGTTTATATATTTATGTGTGTGTTTCTATTGACCAAGCTATGGTTTCCCTATTCTTTAATAAGCACAAATTCCATCATTGTGTGATGAAAGAATACAAACTTCGGGTCTAATTCAGAAAAATTAAATTTAAGTTTCTGTGAATTCTTCACAAAAAAACTAATTAAGTTTTTTTCTTAATTTGGTAAGTATTCATGCTGCAATTAAAAAAACCCAAAGCAGGTTGGTTATTTTTAAATTATAAAATTTTATACTGGCATTTCATATATATTTTTAAATATCTCATTTCATAAAGAACGATAGTTTAATTCTCTGATGCATAAAGCTGGAAAATATTTTTGTGGTGATTACAGTGTAATTAATTCAGAGTAACAAAATATGTGGCAAAGAAATGAGTATAATTTCTAAATCCAACAGAGTTCGAATCGATTCATTAAAATAAAATTAAAAGAATTGCATCTATTTTGAAGTTATTTATTACTAAATAAATCCAAATTTCATGCCCAATTCTGACAAAAATGTGCTGTTTAAATTATTTAAATTACTGTGAAATCTTGACAAAAAACTAATCCATGTTTTTCTTAATTTGGTAAGTATACATGCTATTTTAAGAAAAGAAACCCCCAAAATAAACTGGTTATTTTTAAGTTATAATATTTCATACAAGCAATTCACATTTTTTTAATATTTTATTTCATATAGAATGATTAATTTTCTGCTGTATAAAGCTGTAACACACACAGACACACACACATTTATATATATATATATATATATATATATATATATATATATATATATAT
>JAOUZG010039019.1:6537558-6552838 GCA_026289955.1 Argiope argentata
AGATGAGTCACGATTTCAGTTGTTACGAGCTGATGGTAGAGTTCGAGCGTGGCGCAGACCCCACGAAGCCATGGACCCAAACTGTCAGCAAGGAACTGTCCAAGCTGGTGGTGGCTGCATAATGGTGTGGGCTGTATTTACGTGGCATGGATTCGGTCCTCTGGTGCAACTGAACCGATCATTGACTGGAAATGGTTATGTTCAGCTGCTTGCAGATCACTTGCAGCCATTCATGGACTTCACGTACCCACACAACGATGGGATTTTTATGGATGACAATGCGCCATGTCACCGGGACAGAACTGTTCGCGATTGGTTTGAAGAACATTCCGGACAATTCCAGCGCATGAACTGGCCATCTAGATCTCCCGATATGAATTCCATCGAGCATTTATGGGACATCATCGAAAGGTCTGTTCGTGTCCAAACTCCTGCACCATCCACACTTTCTCAATTTTGGACGTCTATACGGACAGCATGACTCAATATTCCTGCAGAGGACTTCCAACGACTTGTGGACTCCATGACACGTCGAGTTGTTGCACTTCGCCGGGCAAAAGGAGAACCGACACGATATTAACAGTCATCCCATGACTTTTGTCACTTCAGTGTAAGTAAATAAAATTAGATACACAGACTTAACATCTAAAATATAGCTTCTTATCAATTTTTAAACCACATCTGTCAAATGGTGGGCCATCTGTCGATCTGTACTTCGGAATGCAATTATAGCAATGACTTAAATTAATTTCATTATGTTATCCTATGATAAAAATTGTAGCTCTGTGCCAAATTCTGATGCCAGTCAGTCTGAAAAAAGGCATTCATAATGCATATGTTCGCGATAAATTCAGTAAAATTAACGATCTTAAAATTTTTATCAATGCCGTGCAAAGCATCTGTGACCTTACCCAAGGTTCACAATTCTAATTAGTGATAGAGTGATCAAATATTTATTGAAAAGTAAGTGAAAAAAGTTTCGAGAAGACACTCCTACTGTTTTTGTAACCTTTCTAGCCTTATATTGGAACTAAAAATTATTAGAAATATCAGTTTAATATAATTGGTATCAAAATCTTAGTCTCCATTTTATTTGGGACTTAATGTCCTGACTGTTTATTGATCGCCAATATGCCAATGAATTCGACCAAATAGTAATGTTGATGATATTCTTACGGTTCACATTAACTAACTGCACTTTGATAAGAAAAATGTAAATTCAATATGAATAGATATTTCTCTTCAAATAAATTTTTATTTTTAATTCTGAAAAATGTTGATAGCTCACAGTGAATCTAATTCATATATTAAGTCCTTTAGTTATTTTCTTCTGCGCTTTTTCATTGGAAATCGATACCCTTACTGATTGATTTTTTAATGTTCTTAAATCTTAAATTTTTCGCATCATCAAATAATCCCATTCAATTTAATTTGTTCAGCAGAAGGATTTAATATGGAACAGAACCTTAGTTTAGATGTATTTAATGGAAATTCAAAGATAAAATTGCAATACAATATGACTTTCAAAATCTAAAAGAATACTTTCAATTTAATCTATCTATTTGCGAAATTCTGTATTGTAATAATAGATATTTCTCTAAAGAAAATGTAATTTACGTTCAACGAATAATACGTAAGATAATAAAAATCAAGCATCGTGAAGGTGAGAAGCTAACTATCTGTAACAAATAATCGAAGCTGTTCAAAAAAATTTCATTGATTTATTTCGAGGGTTACTTTATTTTTTTATTTATTACGGCAAATTCTTTTTGTATAGGAAGCAATATTACTAAAATATCGTCACAAATAGCTTGAACATTGTTATACACTTTTTTTTATAAAGTGAAACTGAACTCCATATTTCAGATGATCTCATTTGTGTAATACGGAAGAGGAAGTTCTTCTTAAAAGTCAATTCTTAAGGAGGAAAAAAAGGTAAGTTATATTGAGCAATATTTTGCATTATGTAATTTTAACATATTCTGAACTTAACTCAGAAATTTCTATTACTCGTATAAAAACTTTTTTCTTTTGTTGCTCATTCTTTAAAGTTTTGTATTATTTTCTCAAAATAATTCTATTTTTCTAAATTTTTCTTATTTTTTCCATTCATATGAAAAATGCTATTTTAAAGGGAAAATTTATACAAACAATCCTGTTTTAAAGGGAAAATATATACAAACAATTCTGAAATTCTTATTTTCAAGAAAACTTTTAAAATCGGAAAAAAATGTTTTAGATGATTTTATTCTTTTCCTGGTATATATTTTAAATACATCTATCTGTTAGCTATTTGCTTCTACTTTTCTCTGAAAAGCTTTATAAAATATAGTGAAAAAATTTGTACGATAGGATTAATCTTAAAGAATAATTGACTGTAATATGTGTTTTGGGATTTTAAAAAAAATCAAGAAAATTTAGTTTGTGATAGATTTTTATCGATTATTCTTAACAGCTCTTACTTGTATATCCCGGAATTTTCTATAAAACTGAAACCCCAAACCCTCAATTATACTAAGCCAATTCATGTGTCTGTACTAATTGATATAATTATTGATGTTCATTTCTTAAATTCCTAAAAAATAATAATGTTAAATAATAATGATAAATATGTTTATTTTCATAAAATAATAATGATAAATATGTTTATTTACATATTGTGTTTTTCTTTTGCTTAAATTAAAGAATAATTGCTGAAAACCCTTTTATGCTATAAGATCTTTTTTATAATTAATACGTTCTGATAACTACAGTTTCTAAATATTAAATTAAATTTTGAACATTGAGATTTTTTAATTTAAATCAAAAGTCATTTATTAATTTATATGATTTTTATTGTGCTTTGTAAAATGACAACTAACAATAAATTAATATCTCTATGCCTGAAATTTCAAATCATTGCTCAAAAAAAGTTTAATAGTTAAAAAATTTGATATTCGTTTAAATGTATTTGGTCCTAGATATGCTTCTGGATGAAAAAGAAATCTCAAATAGGTTTCACTAAGTTTAAAATAAACCGAAAGTGTGACCATTATTAAAATAAAAAGCCACTGAATTATGATACTAGCAGCACCTTGTTTTTACCAGGACGTAATTCTTTTAATGGAATATTCACAAATATATTGCTCATTATTTGATCGAGTTTCAAACATATGTATGGAAATCATATGCAAAGATCTTGAAATTAATTGTGCAAGTGATTAAAGTACGTTAGTAGAATGGTCTGCTTTCAATATTTAATGTAAAATGAAACACGGGCAATAATATATACAACAGCTAAATGATCATGCGTTTAAGACCTCTGTAATATAATCATCTATATATTTTTCTTTTTTTCTAGGAAATTAAGAATAATTTCTTTTGAAATTGAGTATCGCAATCTTTCCTTACTTTAAACATCTTTGAAAATCAAAGATATATTGGCTTGTGTTTCTTGTTTCAGTCTATTTTAAAATTAACCATTGAAATACAATTAGTTTTAACACTAATAAAAAATTATCCTTTTTGAATATAATTATTTTAACACTAGTCAAAAATTAGCCTTTTGAATATAATTATTTTTAACACTAGTCAAAAATTAGCCTTTTTAATATAATTATTTTTAACAGTAATCAAAAATTAGCCTTTTGAATATAACTTTTTTTTAACACTAATCAAAAATTAGCCTTTTGAATATAACTTTTTTTAACACTAATCAAAAATTAGCATTGGAATTATAATTATTTTTAACACTAATCAAAAATTAACATTAGAAATTTAATTATTTTTAATACTAATCAAAAATTATTATTGGAAATATAATTATTTTTAACATTAATCAAAAACTAGTATTGAAAATATGATTATTTTTATCACTAATCAATAATTATATGTCCTTTATGCTACTGAATTACATGCTGAAAAATGTAATATCGTATAGTCATAGTAGTGTTTAAGTATAATAATATTTATCTCATATCAGTCAGCGTAGGAACTTTCAGAAAGACAATCCTGATTATCCAAAGACACATAAATCTGTCACCATATCTCTAAAAGATTTCTGCAAGTATTATCGTTTCTCCAAGATATGGGCAAGACATATAAACAAATAATTACTTTATTCGATTGATTCAAGCATTGAGGAAGGAGTTGTTAGTCTGTTTGTTTAATCACCATTTTGAAAACTTAAGTTGTATAATATTCTGAGAAGTAATGTTACATTTGAAATTTTAATTTGTCTGGTTAACAACTTGAAAGACTTTTTTGATATTACTAAAGAGGCTTTTCTTTGAGATATGAATGTTAATAACGGAATAAAATGCATATAAAAATGTGAAAGTGTAGAAAAGTTTTAAAAACATATAACAGTAATTACGTGTATTTCTACAAAGCTTCTTACATTTTCTTTTAAATATGCAATTTTCTAACAAAGTGTTAAATAAAGACACAAACATCCTACGAAGAATAATTTGTTGCAAGCAATTGTAAGACAGAGAAGCATAAAATAAGCTAAAATGTTACTATGTAGCTTAATCGCAACAATTATCAGCAACTTTTATTGTCAACTAAATAAGAAAGGCGGGAGTTTTGAAAGGCAGAATAATTTAGTAAAATATATATTAAGTCTAAATTATTTAATAAAATAATTTTATAGCGAATGTAGAAATTAAATTATCCTTTGAAAGAAAGATAAAAAATTGGTCCTCTTTAAATATTTTCGTTAAGTCACTTAAATTAACTTATTTCTCGAAAAATCTTGAAATACACTTTCCCGAAACTAAGTTTGATATTCTTAAGCATATTTCCATAGTTAGAAAGTTTGGGCATTATATGAGGAGTAATATAAAATATGGTTGCAATTAAGCTAAAATTTTTCGATAAAAGATTTGAGCAACTACTTATGCGCAATTTTGAAAAGGTTTGGAGTCTCATTACATTAAGACAAAATAGTAATTGAGAATAGTAACTCTAATTTTTGGATGTCGTTAGGTAAAGGTTTTACCTCCTTCCAACAAACACTGATTTAAAAGATTCAATTATTTTAGAAGCTTTGATAATTTGCTGAAATTCCACAGATATTAAATTCTAACAAGTAAAATTTGTAGGAAGTAGCTGAAAGAAAACTAATTTATACTCTAGTAACTCTGAGTTATTAAAACTGCAGTTAAGAAGGAACTTTTAAGCGATATAAAGAATTATCAACTACTATGCTCCATTAACATATTTTAGACTTCAATTAAGTACTATTATGATTAAAAATTGTTGATAAAATACAGACCCCAATTTCAGATATTATTTTTATCAATGGAAAAGACGGAAAATTTTGGAAGTTTGCATGAAGCTTTGCCAGTAGTAAATTATTTATAAAATAATAACTTCAATGAATTTGCATTTTAATTTAAATGCAAATCATTTCCTAAAGATTCAGAAAAATTAATAACTATTTATTTTCTCTAAATTAGTGAATGGACGAATAATTTTATTAATACTTAATTGACCGAAAAGCAGCATGATGTGGATTTGATAAACATTTCAAAGATAAAGTAAATAATAAAATTAATTATATTTTTATTGTAATAGTGAGCTTTGCTGTCAGAACATGTGAAGATATCTGTATCCTTCAAATACATAGGAACAGAATAGTTTTCAAAAGAAACTAACACCACTGTAGTTTATGAACCCTAAATACCCATGAAAATAAAATAAATGAAAGAAAAGAATGAAATACTATATTTTCAATTTAAATAAAACATAAAAAAATTGTTATACCAGATTTCCGATTTAAAATCTACGAATTATTATTATGCAAGGATAAGTCTAATAAATATTTATTTAAAACTCAAACAGCTTTATAACTTTAAAATTATTAGATTAATAAAATGATAATTTCAAAACATTAATTACTCGGACATGAAATTAATTTCAGAAATATTTTGCTATTGCACATTCAAAATTTTAGGTAATTCATGCAGCTTAAATTAGTGAAAATCATTCTTTGGTAAAATAGTTTCATGAATTATTTATAAAAATCAATAGCTTGTTTCTTGTATTGTTTGCACTTTAATTTAAACGGCTTTGAAAAGATGAAAGAAGTATTTAAATCAAAATGCATAAAATCGTAGTAGAAAACAAATGTTAATAATGAATTGGAGACTTCATTAAATTTATTACTCAAAAAACAGAATAGAACAGAAAGAATTTATTCATATTGAGGCAATAAAATTGAAGAAAAATCATTATTTTTTTGGTTTGAAAAATTTAACTAGGGCTTTGATTTCTTTTCACTAATTTTTCAGGAAGAAAGTCTCAGCAAAAGAAAGTAAATTGAATACAAAATATTTGTATATGAGAATGTCATCGAGTAACACTTAAAAAAAATGTTGACTCACTTAAAAACTTGTTTTCGAGTGCATCCAGTAGTACATTAGAAAACTGGGCAGCAGAAACCGGAAAAAATACTTAAAAGAAAAATTGATAGAGAAAATTGTCGATGTAATGGTTTAGTCAGAAGCCAACTAAGTTATGGAGTTCGAAGAACCAAGTAAATTTATATTTGTGCCCAGAAAATTGCCTTACACGAAAATGTATGAGGCTTGAATCGAATAAGACTAACCGACACCAAATCTATATACCATAAGATTAATCTACGAGGTTGACCACTTCTCACAAGGCCCATAAAGGGTCAATTTAGCCAGTACCTTAAGGAATTCCATTAAATATATAGCATGTCAGTCTCTCTTCTTATCAGGAATCGTTCAATCCAATTATTTTTAAGCCTTAGTCAATGGAGCTTCTAAAAGTCATAGTGATAATGGTTCTTTAAATAAGCAAAAATGATAAAGAGTAATGGCATTTAAAAATTAAAATTCTTTCCCATAGTGTTTGCATGTAAAGCACTCTACATGATAATTATCTAAATCTACATTTGATGAGAAAATGGATATCCGTAGCCAGTATTTTGTTTTGATGATCCCGGCATCTACAGAATGTATAACTACTGATTATAAAAGCTATTAGTTACTAGATTATAGTTAAAAACTTTATATGATAAATTAAATTGCACGAAAATGGCCGGAAATAGTGGAGTGACTTACATTCCATTTTTAAAACTAATTTAATAATTTATATTTGCTAATTCTAAGAATGTACAGTAATGTATCCTTTCTGAGAATAAATAGTAATGTATCCTTTCTAAGAAAATCAAATGGCATTGATCTTAGAAATATGTAATATTATTTTTAAATGTATCTGTATCTGTATTATTTTATTTTCTTGATACTTTAAAACCTAATATTTATTTGTAAATTTAAATGTGGAACATCATTTATTCAAAAAAAAAAAACCATGAATGAAATATTTTTCCATAATATATGTAAGGAGTTTTTAAAATAAAAATGATTTTATCTCTCAATATTCTGGATCATCTGTCTTAAATGAAATATTATTGCTTCTCTACTGAATTTTGTATAATATCGTCTTTGAGGATATCCAAAAAATATTTATATTTATATTTCTAAGAGACTTCATATAATGTGGTTTAGGAAGATGAACTTCTTATATCTAATTTTTTGAATCAAATCTCTTCTAAATGTTTTGAAAGTGTTTTTGAAACGTTTAAACAGATGTTAATAATATATTAAAAGAAATTTAATTATAATGATTCTCAATAATTTTAAAGACATAAGGGAAAGTACTTCTATAAAATACTTAATACATTTATTGTTCAAAAAAGGTACTGGAAATCAGAAAAGTAAATTGTAAAACGGAAGAGTAATTTCAAGTAATTTTTTTTAACATGAAAGGTATATAAGTGTTGAAACCGTATGTGGTTCAGTTATTAAAATACATAAATTCGAGAATCAGTTTTACTATAAAAATTTCTTATACAAAAATATGATAAGACGTTGATTAAACCAAATAAACAGAGAGATTATTACTCTAAAAGTTACAAAATTTTTTCATTTTTCATTGAAATTTATCCTATATAGTTATTAATACTCAAAATCTCAAAATCCTCCACATAATTACAAATATTTGCTCTTTTTTAAGTAAAAGTATTAAAATGACAAATCCATTCATTTGATAAAGTTTTACTAAAGGAGATTAAATCCAATAAGCACAAATTATTTTTTAGTGAAATGTTTGATATAGTGAACTGATTTTAAGTAAAGGGTTCTAAATCTTTAAGGCTAAAGAGTTTAACAATTTTGAATGCCTTTGATAACTATTTTTGGCGTGGTTAGGCTTTAAAAATTAATGAAGGATTTAAACATTTTATTTTCAGTTCGACAGTAAGATTTTCTTGAATATAAAAGGATTTATTGGAAACCCTCTTCTTTACTTTCAAAATATATTCGTTCTTATCAAAGCTCCAACAATTGATTAGAAATTTATAAAATATGATTTTATAGATTTTGTAGCAAGAACTCTTACACTGAGGATGCAATATCAAGAAAAGTGTACTGATAAATACCAAATACTAAAAGTATATGATAAATCAATACCCTTTAGGGGCATTTGTTTGCACAAACTTCCCAATTTCTAATCCCTTTCCTGTTATGAATGACATGAAACTGTGCCAATGCCATAATTATTGTTACACTATCGACTTTGGCAAAGATTTGGTTCGCCAAGATTAATCATTGTTGAACGCTTCAATTGAATATTTATAATGGTTTCTCTTACCCCTTTGACTTTTATTCCGGGGAGCGCATAAGATATGAGGATATAAAATTTCCGGTATGTCGATTGGCTCTTGCAATCTGGTTGGGTGAAGAAACGGTGTGCGGTCAGTTACCTAATACCGATGACGGATGAACCTTCAACGTGAGAGTTAGTTCACTGGCCAGTGATGGCTGTTGATAGTCAATTTAGTTTCCGCCAAAACTATCATGGTGGGACAGTCATTCAAATTTATCCGAATGCAGCCAGATAAATTTGAATGATGTATGATCTCTATTTGATTAATGTTTGAATTGATCTCTGGAGACTGAATTGATGGCTTTCGTCAGAAGTACGTATTCGCCCATAGATCTCACCGATGATTCTGTTGAACGCAGTGAAAGGTTAGATGGCTGAAATTTCAAGCAAAGTATTTTTTAATTTCACACTTTTATAAACATGGAACTCGTGCTATTTCAGAAGTCTTACAAAGTTCTACTCTTTATTATCTGATAAGAATAAACTATTAATTTTAAATGTGACATCTCAAATTTCAACTTTAATTTAGGACAGAACTTCAATTATTTCTGAAATTAAAACTTTATGTAGTTACAACAAAATTATTAAAAGTATGTTTTCAGCAAAAACTTGTAAACTATGGATAAATAAGGAATAATATATGCCATAACAACAATAAAAAATGTAGTATTAAATATTCTAAGCAGCAATGAAAATGATATAATCGTAGGATATGAAAAATTATTGAAAATAGGTAAAAGTTTACAACAAAATTTATACAGTTGAAAATAATTCCTATTTTATGGTGATGTAAAAATATTTTTGTAATGCAATATTTTCGGGCGTTATTATGAGAAAATGTCAAAATTTTGCTTTATCTTTAATTAAAATTTTTAGAAGAGACCATTTGGACTGCGCATTCCCACTTTCCAAATTATATTAATGCCAAATTTGGCTGCAAGTCTAATAGCCTGATGTAGAAGCAAACAATCTTTATTATTAGTAGATATTCTTCAAACATAACACTTTACCAATCATTCAGATTTATTGTTTACCGAAATGAAATAGACATCCATAATGTAAAGCAAGGAAATGGTTAAAACGATGCTAATAAACAAAAAACTGTACAACAGGCATTTAACTCATTACAATGATAGTATCTAAAGTATTTTATTTGTTAAGTTACTATACATGTTAATGCAATTTCTGGCTCCAGAAAGAAAAGATTCGTTATTTTTTTTCTAAAATTTTCTATCGTTTGTTGGTAATCTGAAGATAATCAAACATACATTAATTCTACGTAACTAAATTATATAGGGTAATTTGACATAAATCCAACGGATTAATTTAATCTTGTCCGCGATACGTAATAAATACCAGAAATATTCCTCCTATCTGACAGAGTTGACAAAGAATCTTGTATTTTAATAGAGATATGGAGGAAATCACTCTCACCAAGCAGGCACTAAGTGTAAATAACGCTATTCTCTTGGGTCCACCCACCGCATGTGTAAGAGGAAATCAACGCCGTGTTTCACTTAGCCGGACTTCTTTCAATCAGTCCCTTCTCTGACCACTGAGAATCCGGAGTAATACGGGACTTAGGCCCCTTAAGGTCCGCCTTCCCTTCTTTATGAAGTCCCCAAAGTCCCTGCGCTTGTGGCTTACAGAGTATTCCCTTATGAATTGATCCAGACTGTTTCGCTTTTCTTATTTCTCTAAGTCTCTGATCATTTGGACTTTGTAAGTGCCGCTGGACATTGTAGAAAGGACAAAGCTAAATTGCCTAACTTCGACAACAAAATCAAGTCTTGTTTTTGCTTTGTCTTCTAGGCCTCCCTCAATATAGTTCTGTTTTTTTATATTCTTTTTTAGGTATCTTTTTTCTTTCATGCTATGATATACATGCCCGTTTTATTTGTTAACTCTTAACTCTTCTTTGATTAAATTCGTTTTGGTAGTGTTTAGAATACCGTTACATCAAATAAACCGTTAGAGAGATTTAAAATTACATTTTGTAATGTTACGATATAATTATTCGAGAAACAATCATATGTAATATGATGTTGTATAGTACATAACAATACGAAAATTATTACAAGGAATTCAATTTCAGTAGCAAATATCTATTTTATTATCTCCATTAAACTTTACACAAATATTAATTGAATTGCAAGGGAAACATTCAGCTAAATGAATGAACTCTTTATTGATGTTTTATAGAATACCATTACTTCAAATAAACCATTAGAAAAACGTACAATTTCCTTTCATATGATTAAAAATAAAATAGAGTGACAAGCATTTATTTAGTATAAATCTAAACAATAATTTGCGCTGTGAAATAAAAATAATCGGCATCATCCATAGCAAATAATGCAGTGGCTATCTTAAAAACATATGATATTATGAAACAATTTACAAAAAAAAATCTTGTTTACTTTTAATTGTGTAATCAAGCTATACATTTACTCTTTATTTACTTAATTATTGTAATATCAATTTTTCATCATTAGAAAAACCATGCAAAAAAAATTTCATCACTATTTTTGCATCATTAGAAAAACTGCGCTGCAGATAAAGTCCAGAAAAGAGGAAAACAAATTCAATTGTTATAAATAAATTAAAGTCATATTCTGCTTTTAGGTGGCCTCTACCTATTCTGTCGAGGATATGCTTTTTGTATTCTTTTGAATATAATCAGAAATTACAGTCATATTACAATAAACAAGAGTTGAGTTAGATTTTTAAATACTATCAGGATATAAAGAATAAACAAACTAAAACGATATAAAAAGCATTGTTAATATAGCATTTCAGAAATTTGGAATCATGATTAGCTTCTATATAAAAGAATATAATAAATTTATGCATAACCTTAAAGTAAGTTTAACAAAAACAAATTTAGCAACCAAATTCAAATGTCAGGTAATGATTGCATGGATTGCTGTAAAAGACACAGCTAAATTTAATTCGTAGGTCCTTCAGTACGTAATCTGATACGCCTTGTAAATTTAATTAAATCTAAAATTGAAAGTTATTTTAATAATTTATTTGGCATGTCACTGTTTTAATTACGGTTTTGTTATTTAAATTTCATAATAACTGTGAAAATATTAAAAAAAATACCTCTAAAATTTTACTTTGGCATCAAATCAAAATAAAAACATTTCTGTCCAAAATAATATTTGGTTTCTTTAAGTGCAGCCCATCTACCAAGATATTTAATTTTTTTGAAAAATAGCGACACTAAAATTAGTAGTCATATGTCATTTGAAAAAGTAAAATAAATTTGTTTTACATAATTTACTTGAAGAAAAGTGTTTTAAAAAGGTTTAAATTAGTTATAGCTAATTCCAACAAAGAATATAAATTTTTTCTTTCAGTTCCCATACCATACACTGTTCCTATATGTATGAGTTTAATTAACAATATGTTAAATATTATTAGCATTAAATATACTATTGAAACAAAGCATACTTATAAATTCACTGGTTCGGGTTTCTCCACTAATTAGTTGTAGAATATTGGTGAATATTTAAGCAATGTTCGTCTAGACATCTTTAAAATCAATTTATATTTATATGTTTAAAATTATGTATAACTGTAAGTTTTTATCTTGATTACTACAGCTAAACATAAAAATAACTGCATCTGAAAATTTAATCTTGGAGTACGGCAGTAAGAACAAATAAGATATATGTTTTATGATTATCTACGTGTGCTCAAAACTGCCTACTGTATGTCAGAAAATTTTATCTGTTCCTCCTTCTATTGCATTAGATATACAATTCTATTCAAATCCAATTTATAAAACTAATTCAATCACCCTATCAGACATAAGAAAAAAACAGAATAATTCAACATATTGCTTCTACTGAATCAACCCAAATTTAATAATTTCGTTCCCACAGGAAAATTCAGAGGAAAATAGTTGAAATCTAGATGAACAATAAATATTGATCATAGCTCTTTTAAAAAAAGATTTTCATATTTATTTTTTGAGTTAAAAATAGATCCCAACATCTTGATATTATAATTTGTATGTAAGAAAAGTCTGAAAAATCGACTTGCTGAGTTACGAAAAGGCTGTAATTACGAAAATGTACATCGTTAATAAAAACCATTTTTAGAGAATTAAATTATACGGTAGAGTTTGATTTTTAGTTACTTAAACCAAAAATATATTTGGGATATTTCAGCTCAGGAAGGATGCCTCTTTATACGCTAATATTCATTTTTAAATAATTAAAAAATGCAAAATTCTTATATTCCAGAAGAATGAAAATCCATATTTTTCAAATTTCAGATATAATCAGGAACAGATACATAATATTTTATTTGCACAGGAATTTGTACCTATTCTTTAGCGTTGTTATACTTAATAGTTTAATATAACGAAATACAATTAAATAGAAACATGCTAAAATCATTATTAATAACGATAATCCTTATGTTTAAACAGTATAATAATATGCCATTTTGCCTTTAATAAAATGCAAATTATGTGTGAACAACTTGAAATTTGTTATAATTCTGCAAGTTGATTTATCGTACAATCATAACAGATAAAGGGAATTGCGATGTTATAGATAAGACAAAGAATTAATAAACGTTGAAAAAAATCTATTAAATGTTTCTTGCGTGTTCTTTGATAAAAAACATCATGTGAGAACTTTTATATATATTTTCCTATTTTGCTAAATAATATTTATGTCAAAAATTCAAAAGTATTTGAAACGTATATAGCGAATAACTAAAATTTTTAATTTTTACCGAATTGTTTGCGCGGAGTTGTTATCTGAGATTTTCACTATTCTTGAGATAAAAAGACATTTTTCTTTCGCTGTCGTTTATTTTGCATAAATAAGTATATTGTTTAGGTTTTACCCAAGGAAAAATTTTATTTTTGAAGAATGTAAAAAGGTTTTGGAAGGAAATTAATCTTTTGCAGATGATAGTTACTGAGCTAAACAAACAAAATAGTTACTCCAAAACAAACAAAAAGCAAAGGATTCTGATCAACTTCTAAAAAGATATTAATTACTACTTTTCCACTACATAGGTGTTAAGGAGTGAGTTTTTTTCATTATTTCCTTCCTACATTAAATACATCATTTTTTATAACCAATATCTAAAAATATAGAAAATACAAAGGTGACTTTTCCTCAAACTCATGATTGCCCTGTCACAATTCCATTTCGATTTTCCAATAAATCACTACAGTTTTATTGCCATTTTGAAGCATTAACTTCTTTCTTAACAACAAAAAACGCAATTCTATAAATACAAATTAATAAAAACATTTTCATTTTAGACGCATCACTCTGAATGTAAAAAAATTAATAGAGCATGAGAAAATTCTATGCTTGTCCTAAATGAAAGAAGTTTAATTCTTTTAAATAATATTCGTTTTCATTTCATTTATTAATCAGATTATCTTTTATGCAACTAGTCGGGAGAAGGTCACGAATTAATCAGTTAATGAATAGGTTTTTTTCAGTTTGAATGGAGTATATTTAGCAATGAAAAAAGAGAATCAAATCTTGCATTAGAATTTTTTATGTTAATTTTTGCTATTAAAATTTTATCCTCAAAACTTGCATTGGTATTTTTTTATGTTAATTTTTGCTTTTATTTTTTACAGTAAAACTATTAACTAAGTTTCGTAAAATTATTTAAAATCCATTCTTTTTTTTTTCACTGAAATAGTTATCTAGAATTATAATAAAAAGAAATTAAGCTGTTTAACATAAAATAGCACATTATATATCCACACAAATGAGTGCAGAAATACAGAAAAATGTAAACATATTTTTATTTCATCTTGCTGCTTTTTAATTCAATTTATTTTTACGAACAAAGCAATGAAAATTTAAATCCCAAAATATTTTTCTTCCTTGTTGTGATGTAATAAATAAAGGATTCTAAGATATTGATTTCAAATTATTCATTGCTATTTTCCAATTTAAAACCAATTTTAAATAATGGATTTTAAATGAGAAAATAGTAATGTGAATAAGCAACAAAGATAGTTGATCATATAATTTTTTCATGTACATTAAATACCTGTAAGCTTATTTACATAAGAAATAGCTCCTTTGCTTGCATTTTGAGACAATTCTGCATATTATCATAACAAAATTAATAAGAGTTTTTTCATATTTGTTTTGTTTAAGGAATGAAATTATTAGTTTCTAAAATCTTTATCCATACCTCAAATTCGATATTAGAAAATATAATTAAATACTTACTGACAAATAGAAATTCTAACGAATCAGTTATTTATTTCTCTAGTAATTTCCTGAAATAAGATCAGAATACTAAACATAATTTTTGACATATTGATTCCCAATATTGCAATATTTCACTAAAATTATGTATGGGAAGCTGAAGTTTTAATTTAAAATAATAATTTCATTTTGAAAAAAAAATTATTATGTTTTTGTGCGTTGATTTTTTTTTAAATCAGGGAATTTTTTATTTTTTAATTTTCTCTTATCCTACCAGTATCTGCTCCTCATCTTTCTAAAAAGAACTTCCTCCGCAAACCTATATATTTTATATTATATATATATATATATATATATATATATATATATATATATATATATATATATAT